>SRPS01000300.1:0-26590 GCA_018360175.1 Claviceps arundinis
GTGGCAAGGGCGAGCAGAGCTGCGCTCTGGGCGGCCGCTGCGTCGAGCCTCCGATTCTGCCGCTGCGGCGTCCGACGCGTTGCGCTGCGCGAATTGTGACCGGCGATCCAGTCAAGGTTGCCCTCGATTATGCTTCTGACAACGGCGGAATCCGGGTTCCGTTCATCTGCGCGGCGCACGGCCGTTCGCCTTGCCGCAGTCAAAAAGGTCAGCGTCTAACTTACGAGGGGCGTTTCTGTCACCGAAGCAATCTTCTTGACACGCTCAATAGAAAGTGGCCAGGCATGGACAACACGCCGCTTTATCCGATTAGGAAACTGGCGGCATATTCTCCAACCGTGTTGCGGTCTATCTTGGTCCTCGGGAGGAAAATTACACAGTTCTTGACCCGATTCCCGACTTACCTGTTGTCTCGGTGCCTCCTGTACGAAAACCTGACGTGACAGCAAAAGGCTTATACTCAAGAGGAAAGGACAAGTCCACTATGAGAGAAAAATCAGTCGCGCTCTTCACGTCTGCCTCGACCACGAATACGATCGAGCAGTGATCGGAGACTTTGGTCTGGGAGATGGCTTCCTCAACCCTCCCCAAGAGTTGGCGGAGATTTGGCGGGACCTTCTCCTCTTCGATCCCAACCTCCGCGGGCAGTTCAGATCTGTCCATTTTATTTTCACGGATCCATTACAGAGCACCACACAGTGCCACCGGGACGAATTACAGAGAATAAATGAATATGAATGGGCTCGCCGTAGGGCCAAAGAAGATCCTGCCTCGGCATCGACCAGACAGAGGGCAGAACCGCTCAGTTCACAACGCGCTCAAACGGACATGGAGGTTTTTGAGGCCGTATTTCACCCCGACGAAATTAAGCGTGTGCGTAAGGAGGCCGCTTCGAGTTCATCAACAAAAATGGTGCCATCTTATTCTTGAGAGACATAATGGAGAAGAGCTGGTGGAAAGTGTGCGAGGTGTACCGTGTACATACAACGAGAGCAATAAAGCAATATCGATCAGTGCATTCCCTTTCTCGGTGCTTCCTTTTCCTATGTTGATCTTTGACAAAGCTGAAAGTCTTACGGACGATGTTGATGATGTTCCATTGCAGGTCCATGGGCCCGGCGGTCTGATATTTGAAATTCGACGCAGTGCCCTAAGGCTGCAGGCAGCGATGCGCCCTGATCGTTCAAGAAAGCTAGTTGCTGAATAGTATTCGTCCGGCGCCAGGCTATGCTAGATAGAGATATTGAACCTCTTTGTGACACTGAGTCCACTCGGGCGGGTGATGTAACGTGTGTTGCCGAACTTGCCAAGTTGACAGCGGCGCTGAGCGCTGAGACGAAGCAATAGGACGCTACATGTGGACAGAGGGGCGCTGCGCGTCTTGCTGAAGGGATCGAAGGGCCGGGCCCGTGAATCGTGATGGGAAGCATAAGGATAGCACCGGATGATTCAGAAGACAGGAGTCAAAAGAACTGGGTAATAAGATAAGGGGAAATAACAGTCGCACTCCATGTACCTAGATACATCCATGTACTAGGTAAGTAATACTAGGGTCTTGCTGCGTGGCCCTATAGAAATTCAGTTTTAGTCTTAGTAACCAGACAGCAGAAGGTTAATTACATACGTCAAAGACGACACGGAAAGACTCACCCGATCACAAGCCTTGGGAATAGACCGGCCCTCCCGCTCGTGTCTAGGTAGGGAAGGCATTCCATAGCTCTTTCACGACCTGATGACTCCTGCTGTGAGGATGAACATAGATACAAATGTAACTTCATGGGCTCAGGAGTCAGTAGCAGGCCACCATCTCTTCTACGTCTCGGTGCAGAACAGTCACTGCAGAACATATCGTCGGCCTTGCCAGGTGTGGCGTTGAAACCGCATGATAGATAGCACGGGTCGGACTTGCGAACAGCATAGCGAGAGGAAACAGTATGGACAAGTGCACGTTCATCTTCAGAAACGTGAGCGTCCGCAGCGAGGCAAACTGTTCGCACGGTTGTGAGAATGGCAATGGCGAACACTCTTGACAAACGCTCCTGACGAACGCTCCTGACGAACGCTCCTGACGAACGCTCCTGACGAACGCTCCTGACGAACGCTCCTGACGAACGCTCCTGACGAACGCTTCTGAATGAACGCCGCAGGGAACACAACTGAATGAACACTGTTGGATGAAAGTTTAGGGGTATACAAGGTCAGTAGAATGGCCTTCATGATTCATCTCATGCATCAAACTCGCTACAATATCCCGATCGCAAATCTGTTAGCAGAACTTCGTGCAAATCTCCTCACTCTCTTCACTTTCTTCACTCTCTTCCAACATGGATAATGGAAATTTGCCTCAACAGATGGCGGAGGAGACGGAGAACTTGTTGCCGTCCAGTTTCCCTCCAGTTCTATCACGTCCCATATCTTACGAATTCGATGAACCGACGACAAACATAACTGGACAAATCCAGAGCACAGACCCTCCAGAATTTCGAGTTGTGCACGACGATCCGGTCAAGGTTGCCCTCGATTATGCTGCTGCCAACGGCGGAATCCGGGTTCCGTTCATCTGCGCGGCGCACCCCCAATCTCCTGGCCGCCGTCACATGGATGAGCTTCCAACATACGAGGAGGATTTCTGTTTTCGAAGCAATCTTTGGGACACGCTCACCAGGACGAGGCCAAACATGTTCGTTCTGCCTCATCATCCGATTTCTCAAATTGGTGGCGTATTCTCCAGTCGTGTTGCGGTCTATCTCGGTCCTCGGTCGGACAATTACACAAAGCTCAACCCGATACCCGACTTACCTGTTATATCGGTGCCTCCTGTACGAAAACCTCGCGCGAAAGGAAATGGCTCCCTTTACGCATACGCAGAGGACAAATCCATTATGAGACAAAAGATCTGTGGCGCTCTTCGCATCTGTGTCCACCACCGGTATGATCGAGTAGTCATAGGAGACTTTGGTCTGGGAGATGGCTTCCTCAACCCTCCCCAAGAGTTGGCGGAGATTTGGCGGGACCTTTTCCTCTTCGATCCCATCCTCCGCGGGCAGTTCAGATCTGTCCATTTTGTTTTCACGGATCCATTACAAAGTACCACACAGTGCCACCGGGACGAGAAACAGAAACGTAATGAAAGCAAACGGCTTAAGAGGATGTTGGCCAGAGATGGAGATGGCACTTCCTCGAGCCGGAAGGAAGGAGCACCCAGGGGCCCCAGTTCACAACGCGCTCCCACGGACATGGAGGTTTTTGAGTCCGTATTTCACCCCAACGAAATTGAGCGTGTGCGTAAAGAGGCCGCTTCGAGTTCATCAACAAACACGATGCCATCTTATTCTTAGGAGACATAATGGAGAAGAGCTGGTGGCAAGGATGATACTGTGGGAGGTGCACATACAACGAGAGCAATAAAGCAATATTGATCAATGCATTTCCTTGCTCAGTGCTTCCTTTTCCTATGTTGCTCTTTGATAAAGCTGAAAGTCTTACGGACTATGTGGATTTGATGATGTCTCATTGCAGGTCCATGGACTCGACGGTCTAAAACTCGGCGCAATGCCCTCAGACAGCGCCTTCCGATGCACTCTGGTCGTTCAAAAAAGGTAGCTGCTAGAATGTATTGTATGTCGTTCGCCAGGCGCCAGTCTATGCTAGATAGCACTGAGCCAAGTCTGGCGGGTGATGTGACGTGTATTGCCAAACTTGACGGCGGCATTCAGCGCTGAGACGACGGCACAAGACCATAGATGTGGTAGGCGTTGTGCGTCTTGCTGAATGTATCGAAGGGGGCGAGTTAGAGATGGGGGATACAGGTAAAGTAGGCATGTGTTTGTTGAAGGAAGAAGAAAAGAGAACTCTTGGCATAAGCTGGCAACAAGGTGAATACCGGGCAGCGCCCCACTCGCTTCCGTGCCCGTGCCTCATCAGCTGATAAGTTGCCGCTTCTTCATTCTGCATTCTGGAGGTATGCGGTGGAAATGAGCTGAGTGAGCCGTGAACGGTGAAAATCCACAGCTGCTACAGGGCCCGCGACCTCACTGAGTCACTGCCTCCGTGGCCAAACGTACAGACCTACCTTGTATAATGTACATGGAACATGCCTATTCTCATTCGTACGGTAGTATGTAGTGCCTTGGCAGAATTCCGGACGGACCGCGAATTGAACACGAGTTATCATGAAATTTATCGCGTCTATGCCGAGAATAAAAAATGCTGTTGTACAGTCCTGAAATGGGGGTTCCCTTTCTGCTTTCAACGGATTCTCTCCTTATCCCCAACTCCTCATATCCCAAGCTTCTTATACATAAAGGTCGCATCGCGCATTTCTCCCGTCGGACTCATCCCGTAACCCGGCACACGACCCGACTGAACGTAGCCCAGCTTCTTGCAGACCGTCTCGGCAAGACTATCTGATTCTGCATGCAGGAGCTATACATAGGTAGAGCACGTTAGCTTCAACGGTGTAGAAGCTTGCGCAAAGCTGGAGTGAGATCCCCTTTTGAAATTGCATGCTAGAGGGGCAAGGGGGGGGGGGGGATATATGGAAGAAACCATGGGCCAAGTTCGGTAATAAACTCAGATAGACGCGTAAAAATGCAAGAAAGGGACACAGAAAACTCACCAGCATCGTCTTCCCCATGGCCAAAGCCTCCCTCTCCAACGTGCTCATTAAAATCCTTGCGCCTCCCCTCCGCCTGAAATTCCTGTGAACCAGCAGCTTTTCCACGTAGCCCCGCGATACGCCCGTCTCTGAGTACGGCACCCACAGCATCACCACGCCCATGACTTCCGGGCCCTTGGCCTTTTCCCTGATATTCAACTCCGAGACCAGCATCCACATGTACCGCTTCCCTTCTGAGACCTCCGCCATGCGCTCCTTCCACCATGTCAGGAGTTTCTCGTGCGATAGGGGCGGTAGGAATGTAGCCATGGCGCGGTCATGTGTAATACATGAGCCGTGAAGGGCGGCAAGATACGGCGTCAGATGAGAGTGGTCCTCTGGACGGAAGGGGAGGACGAGTCCAGAATGGGGGATAGATAGGGGCATCGTGAGACGAGCGGTAGCTCCCGATGACGATGGGAATCTATGACGTTAAAGGCGTCTGCTGAAGAAAGTCGTCTGCTGCTGGAAAATTATGCATGTAACGAATGCGCCTGATGGAGGAGGGCAAAGATATCGTCTGATAAAGAAGAAACGCGCGTATGCTGAGCAGGAAACTCGCGGCCGTTCTACTTGGTGAAGGGGAAAAAAATACCCGCTGTTGAAACCCCCCCTTCCCCTGCCTGGAAAGGATAAGGAAAAGAAGAAACAGAAGTTTCGTGGCAGATGGTGATTCAGCCGCGACAAAGCACAACGTTGTCTGGCCGAAAATACGCGTGTGTGGCTTTCTTTGCCTTGATCCCGTTCCGCACGACGGCGCCGTTTCGATGTTTCGATGATCAATCCGCCTTCCTCTTCCTCTCTCTCGTCCCTGTACCTCCCCAACTTGTCCGAATCTCTCTCCCGACTTCCCTGGATCTCTTTTTTTCTTGGATCCCTTCCCTAGATTAGAATTCGACGAATTGGGCTGAGCCACAGACGTCGAAGCACCGCCTCTCAAGGTTCAAGTATATAGGACTGGGTTCAGGATTTGGCGGCTCGGCTCGGGTTGTTCACATGACATCTCATGTGCGAAAAAAAAAGAGCCGATGAATGCATGTCGTCGTCGTTTCATGTTTTCGGGTGCTAATGCTGGTGATGGGGCAGAGGGCGCTTAAGGCGCTCATTGGCTCTGGAGCTTTGGGGGAGTGGATGCGTGGGAGCTGCGTGGTGCGGGAACCGACTCGACGATGACAGTCACATGCCATGAGCGAGCGTGTTCAATTTTGAGAGGAGTTTTGGGAATGCGATGACGGATTTGGTGATATGTATCAGATTTTTCGAAACATGTACGTGATGAAGCAGGAAGGGGTACGGATGGTGGGGAAACCAGGAAAAGCTGAAACTTGGTGAAGAGAGCCTTGTAAGTTGTAACTGATTACATATGAATCTGATATGCATGTGCATGGGGGGCGAGACATTAATGCGGAAACAAAGCCATCCTCAGAACAACTCAGATACAAAGACGCATCACCTCGGATTCATTCTGTGCGGTGCAAGATCTCTCCACCTAGTGAACTATGGGTACCTAATGCAAGCTGCGCGGACGGACGCATCTATCTGAGAAAATCAACATGGACAACGCTTGAGTGTCAGGGCCAGCCGCAACGCAAGCCCTGCCTTCTTAATCCCCCTTTTGACGCTGCTCGTTTTGCTCGACTGCAGTGAAGCCAAGACTCAAAACTCGAAAACTCCTCTAAGATGACAAATGGTACAATGTACGTTTCCAAAACAAAAGAGAAAAAAAGGACACAAAAGAAACCATGAAAACCCCATGACGACAGAAAAAAAGTGAGCGTCAGGTAGTCAACTTCGCAACAGTATGCTTAATCAGCCTTGGTATTTTGGTTCCCTCCATTCATTCCAAGGAGACCCTCTTTGAGATCCTTGATTCCCATGGTGTCGTCGAGTCGGAAGTGGCCTCCGCGAGCAGCCTTGCGGGACCGTCCCCGAAACCACGAAAAGATACCAAAGCTCATGCCGATTACACAGCCCAGGGACAGGTACGGGTGCTCCAAAAAGGCTGACTTGATGTCGAGAAGGATCTTCTCAATCGTGGAGACGGTGAGCTTGTATTTGATGGCGTGTGGAGCGTATACAACCTTGTCCAAAGTCTCCATAATGGATGTGCGGCTGACCATGATGTAGTTGCCAGTGACTGTCTGGTCCCAGTATCGCCGGTTCTGTCACATCGTTAGCACGTGCAATCCAAGTAAATTTCCAATGCAAAGATGCATCAAAGCTGAAATGGTAAAGGAGGCATCATGATATTCCTCCCTCGTGGAAAGGGAAAGACTCACATCTTCGTCGTTGATAATAATCTTCTCCCCATCCTTCACATCAAATCCGTACGTCTGGCGAATCCAGCGCTGCCAGTACGCACCATCCACCCACGCAAAGCCAACCTCCTTGCGGCCAGAATTATTCATGTCTACCCGGATCGCCTTGGCTGCCCTCAACGCCCGCTGGTCGCCACGATCCTCGGCTTCCTCAATGCGCATCTGCTTGGAATCTCTCAACTTCTTACGTTCGAGCTGAAACTCCTGAATTTGCCGGTCCATCCATTCATTCGCGGCGCTCTTCATCTCCCGAAGTGATCCGGAAAAGGCCACCTTGTCAGCGTGGCTCAAAATGCCGAGCACGACAATCTTGCCGTTGAAGATTTGCCGGGCGTTGGCGGGAGTCAACTCGGGAACGAGCGGCAGCCAAACTGATCTCATCCAGTCCAAGACGCCGTTCTTATCGCGCATCTCGTCGGGCGTGATCGGGGGGAAGTAGGTGGGTCTGCCCTCGCGAGATACGAGAAGTCGCGGCCAAGTCGTAATCTTGAATCGCTTGTAGAGCTTGGGGTCATTTGTCTTGACAAGCTTGGCATGTCCAACGAGACTCAGGGGTATCCTCTCGAGGGCTCGGAAATCCTCGCTTGTGGTGGCATGGTCGTAAAAGTAGACAAAGATGACGTCTTCCTTCTCTTCCAACGCTTGGAAGGATGTTGCGTTTACATCAGGAACTCCGCTTGCCAGATCGACAGCCTTCTCAGCAAACTGGACAAAGTCACCCAGCCCTCTCAGGCCATTGTAGTCAGCTCTTTCGGCCCCTTTGAAGAAAATGATGGTCGGGTATGAGTTTGCGCGGACGTCCTTGCACAAGCGAGGTTCTTTGTCACAATTCACCTCGCCAATGTTGAGCTTTGTTCGCATCGTCTTGGCCAGCTGCTGCCACGTCGGTCCCATGGCCTGACAGTGATGACACCAAGGTGCGTAGAACTTGATGAACCATGCATCCTGCGTCTGCGTCACCCGCTTCTGAAAAGTTTCGGCCGTCAGATCGATTGAGACGCCGTCCGTGTTTGGGGTGACTGCTGGCTTCTTCGGTTTTCGTTCCTTCTCCAGCTCTCCGGCCGTAGGGACCTTCCAGCCCTTTCCGAAGGCCTTGTCAGTGGCTTCCTCATCTGCCACCTTCTTGCCGCTCTCTGTGGTAGACTTCTTTTCGGTCTTATCGTCCGCAGAGGTGTCGCCCGTTTTGGCCGGCGAGTCTCCGGCAGGTTTCGACGCATCGGGTGTAGGGGGCTCCTTGGCACCGACCTCCGGCAGCTCAATCGTCTCGGGTCGAGAACCAGGCTTCTCATTATCCAAGCCCTTCTCAATCATCTTGCTGACAAACTTCAAGCTTTTTGCGCCCAGAACCTCGTCAAATTGTTGCCCATTTTTGTAAAGAGTAGTCGTGGGAAAGGAGAGCACATTGTGCTCATTGCAGAGGTCTGCGTGCATCGTGCAGTCAAGCGTGGCGAATCGGAAATCGTAGAATTTCTCGAAGCTTGAGCCATCTTTGGTATCGGAGGTGTAGTAGAATTCGTACAGGGTTTGATAAATCGGTGCAAAATACTTGCAGTGCCCGCAGTATGGGCTTGGCTCAAGGTCAGCACACGCGAGAGAAATAAAACAGCAGAACCAGAACAGCGCGCATGGTGGTACCTGTAATTTTTAACCAGAAGCCATTTGGTTTTGTTGACTTCGTCGTTCCAGTTTGTCGCCGTCAACTCGAGGAGCGGTGGGACTGTTTTGGAGTTGAAGACAGTAGACGCGGCCACGTCCTTATCGGCGTCTTCGTCCCCTAGAGGCTCTGCTCTGGCCAGCGTTAATGCGCTGGCCAGAAGCGACAAGACACTCAGTTTCATGAGTGTCAAATTGTTCCTTCTTCTGTTTCGAGATGCTGCACCAGATACGAGGCTGTTTGTGACGCAAAATCGCAGGTGTCGGGTGAATGAGCGGACGAGATAAAATCCGAGAGCCAAATCGGGGGCTGTGTGTAGAATCGAAAATGGCGTCGGGGGAGAGTGAAGAAGTTATCTGAAGCAGGTAGCAATGGAACACGAAGAGGCGTGCATGAAAGATATTGAGCTCAGATGATTGATGCTTCTCATCTGGCCGAGATGGACAAAAGATGGCAGCGTTATGATGCAGTACCAAATCTGCCGCAGTTAGAAGAGAATGGCTGGCGGGGTAGAGTCGCTTCCAGCGGAACCCAATGCCACCAGGATGAAGTTTATGCCAGGATGAGGCTATTGCCAGGAGGAAGCCGTGACAAGGATGGAGCTGTTGCCCAAGATGACGATGATGGACCAGATAATAGTCGGGCACAACGCTCGGGAAAGGGAAGGGTGGTCACTCGTGCTGTCGCGAGCAGCGAGCTAAGGGGGATTGGTCATTTTTGCCAACGAAGGAGGCGCCACAGTCAGGTAGGTACATACGGAGTACACTCCGTACAGGCTGTGGCGGGGCAAAGGTCTATGTACTCCACCGCCACAACATGTCATCTCAGATCTGAGATCTCACGAGTCACAACCCCTTCATCTTTACCTGGAAATACTCTCATCCACGGCACGGCCTGATATGCTTGGCAGCTCTGCATTCGATACAATCACCAATGAAAGGACCCGCATAGTCAAGCCTGGCACCTGACCTGCAAGCTAAAAGGATGCAACATCCTGAGAAATTCCCATCGGCGTGAAGACGTGTCACGTCATTCAGACTTCCTGCAATAGCAGACAATCGGCATCAGCTTCAAATCCGCTAGGCATCATGGGCACACTCGGAAAGCGGCAACGGCTAGATGAAACCGAAGACGATAAAGCGCTCAGCAGTCCTCTGCAGAAGAACAGACGCCTTGATGCTGGCCATGATCGGAAGTCTCCGTGGCACTTGACTTGGATCAGGGACTTGCCAGAGGAACTGAACAAAGATGCCGTGACTCTGCACGATATACTAGGAGATGCTCTCATCAGTGAATGCTGGGAGTTCAATTTTCTGCATGACATTGACTTCTTAATGGATGCCTTTGACCCTGACACAAGACACCTTGTTAATGTTCATGTTGTGCATGGGTTCTGGAAGAGAGAAGATCCGCAAAGAATGGCGCTGTCGGTGAGTTTCTTACTTTTCTACTTCTTGCTTCCTTTGGTTACTCTTCTTGGCCTACTGGTGTGGCTCGCATGTCTGACCTTGTGTTATTGCACGTGTACATGAAGCTGGCCGCATCAGCCTATGATAATGTGAAACTTCATGTGGCGCCCATGCCCGAGATGTTTGGCACTCATCATTCCAAGATGATGATCTTGTTCCGCCATGATGATACTGTCGAGGTCGTCATTCACACGGCCAACATGATTGCCAAAGACTGGACAAACATGACCAATGCTGTCTGGAGATCACCACGGTTGCCTAGAGCAGCAGAGGGAAGTCAAGTGTCCTCTTCCTACGAAGATCTAGCCATCGGGAGCGGGGATCGGTTCAAGGCCGACCTGTTGAGCTACTTGAGATGCTACGACGGTCGCGTACTTACCTGTAAACCTCTTGCAGATAAGCTCAGTAGGTACGACTTTTCCGCTGTGAGGGCAGCATTAGTCGCCAGTGCGCCCGGAGTGCACGATGGCCATGATCTATCACACACTCCATTTGGCTGGTCCGCGATGAAGAGATATCTCAAGGCTGCACCGTGTCAGACAGGGAGTGCAGAAGTCGTGGTACAAATCTCTTCCATTGCCACGCTAGGTGGGAAAGATAGCTGGCTCCAGGAGACCCTTTTCGATGCTCTTGCGTCTGGTCAGAGCAGAGGCCAACGACCGAGGTTCAAGATTGTGTTCCCCACAGCCGATGAAGTCCGAAGATCTCTCGACGGATACGCGTCGGGCGGATCCATTCATACCAGAATCCAGTCTGCTCAGCAAGCGCAGCAGATGAAGTATTTGCAACCAATCTTGCATCACTGGGCCAATGACTGCGATGATGGAGCTGGTACGTCTGCAGTGGCCCATACCCTTCTCGAATGATTGTGTGCTCGCTCGTCTAACGCTGGACGACAGCTCTGCCCTCCGGGATCGCCGTCCAGAACAGTGGAAGAAACAGAGCGGCTCCGCACATCAAAACTTATATGCGATACAACGAAAATCAGACGCTGGACTGGGTCCTACTGACGTCTGCGAACCTGTCCAAGCAAGCATGGGGTGGAGCAGCAAAGCCTTCGGGACAAGTGAGGATCGCATCGTGGGAGGTGGGCGTCTTGATCTGGCCAGAGCTTCTCCAACCAGACGCCCCGTCTATGATAGGAACGTTCCAATCCGATAGTCCAGGGCCATTGGACCCTGCAGCCGAGCCGAATGCAGTGCCGGTAGCAGTACGGATTCCGTACAGCCTACCGTTGCAACAGTACGGCACAGGAGAAGTCCCTTGGGTTGCTTCGATGGCGCATAGCGAACCGGATTGCCACGGTCAGATATGGGCCATTTAAGCATGCTAAGGTATTTGCGGAGTTTTCGTGATTACAACATGGAGAAGTTGACGCGTCTACGGAGTAGGTGAGTCGTGAGCCGTGACTCGTGACACGCGGGGAAGAGCTCCGATGAACTACCTATGTATGTAATTCCCGACAAAGTCTTCGCGTCGCGTTTTAGTTGCACGAACGGTGGCTGGAATTTGCATGTCGATGAAAGCAGAGGAGCTTCTGATTGGTGTAGCAGGACAGGACCACCATGACGATGCCACTTTAAGCTGAATGCACAGACCAAGGCATTGGGCAATGTAGACATGACATGGGATTCGCGTATGTACACACTTCCGTACACATCTTTATCAATTAACCGCACACCGCTCGCTCTGCATACGTCATAGCGTTCGAGTGAATGATTCAACAATGGCGATCCAGTGCGAACCGTGAATCTCTCGGCAGCACGACGTGCTAGGTACAGATGCAAAGCATAGCATCGCGGAGATTGATGCCCAGCCCGCCTTCAACGTGCTAGAAGACGATAATCACGCATAATGCCGACCCTTACAAAACCGGAAACGTAAATTTATTACGGCACCGCCTTTTGGCCTTTTGCCTTTTATCTTGCCCATCTTTTGCCTTTCGCTCCTTGCTCGGAGACATGGTCCGGCTTAGGTGGCGCGGGTCGCGGCTGATGGGCGGAGCCAACCAAGTTCCAACTTCCAACAAGTTCTGCACTTCATCACAAGTTCACAACGCCATCCATGGCTGGTCCCGTAGCCGAATTTTTCTAGTGCTAAAGTTCGTGAATCTCTTTCTTCTTCTTTTCTTCGTCTGGCTTGTTCACAGAAAGCAGTATTTAACTTGTCTTCTGCGTCATATCAAGCAACACCCTGCCGCCCCGGAGAAAACAGCATCGATCTTTTTTTGGTGACAACCTCCACGAACCCACATCGAAGGTCTTTTTCCCCCCTGTTTGGCGCCACTCGCCTGACTCGTTGGTCGCCGCGCCGTCGGTGACTTGTTTGGCAGGGACTTGACGGGACTATAAATTCGATTCCAGCTCATATATACATACATACATATTTTACGCGGACGGTGCGGGTCCCGAGGTTTTTCGTCTTGCTTGCTTGTTGCCATTGGGTGCCGCTTGTCAAAAAGTCCGCATCCTCGTAGTGTGCCGTCTCGTGAGGGGGGCGCCCCTTTTACTTTTCTCTCACTCCGTCTTTATTTTATTACTTCTCCTGCTTCCTATCGACTTGCTCGTTGGTATCATCCAGCGGTTGGCAACATCACAGCCCGCCGCGGTGCAGCCATTGTCTTGAACGCCTCTCGCCGTCGATTTCGGTCCAGTCTCCCAATCAGCTTCCTTACCTGCTCGGAAGTCCGCGGCTTATCAACACCTCGACAACTACACCGTTCCGGGTGCGTAACCGTGGGCGTACCGTGTGCGATATGGTGGGTGCGAGGCCGGTCATCGGCTCGCCGAGCGGCCGTGGTCGGGATCTCGTGTCGGCATCGGTGCAGCAACAATACCTGGCGTGCTCGCCGCTGGCTGAGCGTTTCCTTGCTGAAGACATAGCAGCATGTCCTGAGGAGGACCGTGATATTGTCCGGGCCGAAGAGGGCCATGACGACGACCATTCGGAGCATCCCGGCAACCCCATGTGTCGCCGGCCCAGCGGCGTTGCGTACGGCGGCTCGCGGCCCGTCTTCAACGATGCGCAGCCTCTCGTCAACGAACCGATGCCTATGCCGATGCCGATGCCGCCGCGGGAACAGAAGCAGGTCCGTCGCGCCAGGAGCCTGCTGCGAGACATTGACTCTCCAACGCCGAAACAAACTAAGCCGCCGCGGAAGCGTAGCCTGGCGGCCCGTATGGTCCGCCGGGTGTTCAACGTGAAGAAGCCGCGTTCCGGTGCCGATGCCGGGGCTCCCACGAAGGCACCGGCCGCGCGAATCGCCCCGACAGAAACAGCCCCTTTGCTGGTCAACGCAGACCTCGATAACCGGTCCGACACCAGCTCTGAACCGGACGTGGATTCGGGTTCAACTTCAGGCTCAGGTCCGGCTTCAGGCTCGGGCGGCGACGACGACGAGCAGCCATGGACGCAACAGTGGGAGCAGCCGTGGGAGCAGCCGGTCCCCTCACGCCATGTCCCTGCGTCGTGGCAGCGCGAGACCCGGACGATCATCTCATACTCGATGCCCCTCATCGTCACTTTCTTCCTGCAGTACTCCATCAACGTGGCCAGTGTCTTCGCCGTCGGCCGTATCGGCAAGGTGGAATTGGGCGCCGTGTCCCTGGCCAATATGTCGCAAGCCATCAGCTGTCTGGCCCCCTTCCAGGGCCTCGCCACCAGCCTCGACACACTCTGCGCGCAGGCTTATGGTTCAGGACACAAGCACCTCGTCGGTCTGCAGTGTCAGCGCATGGCCTGCTTCTTGCTGTGCCTGTCGGTGCCTGTTGCCGTTTTGTGGCTCTTTGCCGAGAGTATTCTGATTTACGTGGTGCCCGATGCCGAGACCGCCCGCCTGGCCGCTCTGTACCTGCACGTCATGATCTTCAGCATCCCGGGTCTCGTGCTTTTCGAGGTCGGCAAGCGCTTCACCCAGGCCCAGGGTCTGTTCCGCGCCACCACCTATGTTCTCATTGTCGCGGCCCCCGTCAACATCTTCATCAACTGGCTCCTGGTATGGAAGCTGGGCTGGGGCTTTATCGGCGCTCCCATCGCCGTCGCTATAACCGAGACTCTGCTGCCGATCCTGCTCTTCCTCTACGTTGTGTTTATTGACGGCAGGCAGTGCTGGGGAGGCTTCAGCCGTAGGGCCCTGTCCAACTGGTGGGTCATGATTCGGCTGGCGTTGCCGGGCATGATCATGGTCGAGGCGGAATGGCTGGCTTTTGAGATTATGACCCTGCTTTCGGGTCGCTTTGGTACTGAGTATCTCGCTGCGCAGAGCGTGCTGGTTACCCTGTCATCCATTTCGTACCAGATTCCGTTTCCCATGTCCATTGCTGCGTCTACACGTGTGGCCAACTTGATGGGCGCGGGGCTGGTTGATGCGGCCAAGATTACGGGCAAAGTGGTACGTATAGCCTTAGCCTGCAACCCTTGCTTAATACTCTCATATCTTTTTGTTCTATCACCCCGTGTTCTGCACTTACGGCCATTACACGTTTCTCCTGCTGTTATTTCATGTACAATCTTGTTTCCAAGAAAATGGCACACTTTTTAAACGTATCACCGCTAACTAATGACTTCCAGACCTTTGTCGCCGCCCTCCTCATCGGCCTCCTCAACCTCACCGTCTTCTCTGCCCTGCGCTTCCACCTCCCCCTCCTCTTCACCAACGACCCCGGTGTCATCCAGGCCGTTGCGCGCGTTCTGCCCGTCGTGGCTGTCATGCAGGTTTTTGACGGGTTGGGCGCCGGCGCACACGGCCTTCTCCGCGGTATTGGCAAGCAGTCCATCGGGGGGCCCGCCAATTTGATTTCGTATTACGTTATTTCGCTGCCCGTCTCGCTGGCTCTTGCGTTTGGGCTGGACTGGAAGCTCGAGGGGCTGTGGGCGGGTGTCACGGTTGGATTGATCATGTAAGGGCTTCTCTTAGTGTCTCCCGGCTCTTCTTCTGTCCCTTTCTCTGTCGCACCTTTTCACCATCTTCACTCTGCTGGTGGGTGTGGGTTACATGCTGTAACCCCCATTCCATCCACCCACCCAAAAACGAAGCAAGGTCTCAAAATAATGCCTTAAATGGAATTGGCAACCTTGAAGAATAACGTATTGACCCTTCTCACAGCGTCTCCATCATCGAATACACCTACCTCCTCAAAACAGACTGGCACAAAGCCGCCCTCGAAGCCGAAGCCCGCAACGCAGCTGGTTAACGATCCCCGTTCTTGCTGTGACGACGAAAAGAAGACGACTCTATGATGCTGCACCTGACTGACACGCATGCACG
The DNA here is from genome assembly GCA_018360175.1 of Claviceps arundinis. Lineage (NCBI taxonomy): Eukaryota > Fungi > Ascomycota > Sordariomycetes > Hypocreales > Clavicipitaceae > Claviceps > Claviceps arundinis. Next base: position 15,365 of record SRPS01000300.1, read on the forward strand.
AACACATTTTTGGCTTTTTGCTTCTTTAGCATTTGCTCTTTAGCAGCATCGCGACGGGGAAATTAGAATATACCATACTAGGCATTTTTTCAGGGGTTCCTCTTTTGGACCTCTTGTTTGTGTGTATAGTATTATGTCGAAGTTGGAAAATTTTGGGTACGGAGATGAGGGGAGTAAAATTAATGATGGAAGGCTCGTGTGGTGTTTGCGCGGGTTATGTGTGTTATCATGTATATGTAGTATGTACCTATGTATGTATGTTCTCGGGGAGGTTTTGATCTGGCATGGAAGGGATTTGCATTTTGTGGATGTTTGTTGCTGCTTTGCATTTTGTATGTTTGGTTGTGATGTTGTAGCGGATGAGGATTTAATGATACTCCAGTCGGAATCTACCTACTCTTACCGTCAACGCTGTCTTTGTTCACTTCAAGTCACTGGACAGAGGGGTTGCAAACTTGCGAAGTTGCATCTGCGATTGAGTGTTACGTCACGTGACGGGTTTATATCTAACCAGCTTCGCTTATTTAGGCTTTTCCTTTTTTCTTGCTGTCTCGGTGTCCATTATCACATTATCACACGCACTCATCGTGGCGGACCCGCGTGACGCGTCTCAACTCAGAGACTGAAGAGTTTTCATGCCCGATCGGCCCTCGCCTGAACTAATTGTGGAATCACAGCGGCTACATCGCCTTCCATCAGGCTATCAGCAACACAGAAAAAAGGTCAAGCTTAGTCCAGCCCCCATCGCCTTTGACTTTGATCATTATCGCCTGACAAAGGCTCAGGCCTTTGACTTCCCGGTCGAGCAAGCCTTGGAAGACAGTTCCAGACGGCCTGGAAATATTGGGAACGAAAGGCGAGGCAATTTGAGCGACCAAGTACGGCACGATTCGTACGGACGTCAGACCACCCGGCTTCGACACACCGATCTGATCAACCGCAGCAACTCGGACGAGAGCGGATAGCAGCGATAAACCAGACGCGTTGTCGGACGTTCACACGCACCCTCTCCGACGGCTTCTCAAGCATCGGCTGTGGACCAAGTAGGCAATGGCGAGTCAGCGACACCTCAGCTGTCGCGCGCCAGCGAAGAGCCGCAGCAGCACGCTCGGCCCGGACGGCACCCGCAGGGCTAGCAACGGCCTCATCAGCCTAACCAATATCACCGACAGATCCAGCATTGAGGTCCTCCCCAGAACCAGCCGTATGCCTTTGTTGCCTCAGCCCGACCAGCATCTTCCACAGCCACCGCCCAGCCAGCCGGACGTACTGGCTCTGATGATGAACACTGTCGCGATTCAGTACTACGATTGGACTGTAGGCTTAGTCCTAGCTCAGTTCAATTGCGATACTATTGCAATAAACCCTTGCTGCCGGACATCCAGGGCTACTTCAAAGAAACCGTATCGGAAATCTCATTCGGTTTTGCAAGATCGATACTTACGCAAGTGGACTTGATCCTGCTGCAGCAAAAGTAGAAGGATAAAAATATCTTGACCAAAATCGAGGCGATGTAAGTTGATTAATATGCTAATAGATCTTAGCTGATAAGATTAATGCTACATTCAGGATATATTTACATACGGCTCTCTAGACCAACGCTTCTTAGTGGTCTGTATGCTAAAAGAACAGGGAGGTCATATTTGCATGCCGATCCTTTCTACACAGACAAAGAAGCCTTCTTTTCTCAATTGTATTGAGATGATATCGAACTTGAAACTAGCTAATACTGTAATACAGTTATTTAACTTTAGCACGAATCTTCTGCAACTGGGAAGACGAATTAACGTATTTCTATGTCTTTGATCACATCTTTTTAGTACTACAGAATCTCAGTGGTCGGTTTCGCTGGAATTATCTTAATGAAGATGGTTCAGATCAAAGGGGAATCTCTGCCGTAATCATGGATATGTATCTTCCTAGGCCTTTATTAATCAGGTCAGATTAATAACCTACCTGAGGACGCCTTTGAAGACATATCCATGATTACGGCACAAATTCCCCATTGGTCTGAAGTATCATCATTAAGATATTTCCAGCGAGGTGGCCGACCAGTGAGATCTTGTAGTACTACGGAAATACGATCAAAGGCATGGAATTACGTTGATTGGCCTTCCCAGTTGCAGAAGATTCGTGCTACGGTTACAACTGTGCCAAAATTTTGGCTGATTTCAAGTTCGATACAAGTGAGAGAGAAAAGGCTTACTTTTTCATGTAGAAAATATTGGCATACAAACATTATCTCTCTGTTAACCTCACTGTTGACTCTTGAGTCTCTTCATACTCATATCAACCTCGACAAATTCCACTTTCTGGAATGGTTCAGCCTGCTCTTTTAGCATACAGACCACTAGAAAGCGTTGATCTAGAAAGCCGTATGTGAATACATCCTGAATGTAGCACTAATCTTACTAGCTAAGATATTAATCAACTTACATCGTTTGTGTCGGAACCGCTCCGCTACCAATAGGTAGTCGCTGCCGTCTCAGACAGGACATATGTATCACGGAGGTTTCACGGCGGTGCCACAGTGTTGAGACCGATCGCACAGGAATGGAGTATCCCGCATCACGAGCCACTGGTGCATATATAGCTCGATCCCATCTTCCTTACAAACCAAGAAGATTGAATCCAGATTCGCTTATGTTTCGTTTTGCGATACATGCCCTTATTTGTTTCCCCTGCGAGTCGACAGTTTGGTATTTGCTCAAATTCTATTTGTTTGTCGTTCTAGTCTTACTGCTGCAAGATCAAGTCCACATGGGTAAGTATTGAACTTCCAACCGGATGAGATTTTCGATACGGTTTCTTTGAAGTAGCTATGAATGTCCTGCAGAAAGGATTTGAACTTTGAAGTCCAGGTGTGAAACCGTAAGGTCACACAAATAGCAATGCACCCGTACACAAAACAGGTCGTATCTTCTCTTGGGTCAATGGTTGGTCCTATCTATCTAAGAGCTAGAAGGCGCGGTGGTCGCTGTGTGGGCTTGTGCACCAACAAGCGTCCGTAATTTCTGTCCTGCGATTTCAACACCAACTCCATGCAAGGCAGACTTCCATGCCTTATTTGCGAGAAACTTATCTAAACAAGCAAGCAAGTATTTCTAGTGTATTGCAGTTCTAGCTAGCTAGGACTGAGCCAGGACTGAGCTCACAGTTCAATAGCAGTACTTTCTCGCGGTTGTGTCCATCATCAGACAGCACGTCCGGCTGGCTGGGCGGTGGCTATGGAAAATACTGGTCCGGCTGAGGCAACAAATGCGTATACGGCCGGTTCTGGGGAGGGCCCCAATGCTGGATCACAGAGGGCTTCACTGTCCATTGAAAAGACTTTCTGGACCTGAATTGGCAGGTTCACCAAGAGAATATTCCCGGCTTCATCCGTCAACCACACACGCTGACTCTTCTCCTGTCAGCATCGAAACCCTCCCTTCGATTTTACTTTTTTTACAAGATACTAGTCATAGACCATCTGATGTGGAAGGAGGATTGGCTGCGCATGACTATCAATCTCGGCGCCGCGGTGCGGATGCCTATTTGCGCGGCAGCAGCAGAGATTGCCGTTACTGTAGTCGGCGGTTGAGACACGGAACGGTGGAATAGAAGCAGCTTTTAACGTCTTCCGACTCCCTCGCTAGGGAAAGCGAGATATGTCATCTCCTCTTCCTTCCTCCAGGCACCCCGCCGCGGTCCGTTACGGGAGCTCTGTGTTCACAAGACTGAAGTTGAGACAACAATCGCACTCTTTCTTACTGCATCGTGTCAGAAGGGTGTGTGCCTTTCAAAAAGCCTAGTCCCTTATCGACGTGCCCTGTCACATACCGGGAGGTAGGTATAAAACTTGAACGGAAATGTCAGTGATGTGTTTCCATTTTAGGATTGGTCCGGACTGTGTGACCGGCCAAAATGTGTGATTTCTGGGGGTTCGGGAATTCTCTTATTTCGCTGCGAAGTGGGAAGCCCGCATCGCCATGTGTTTGTGAGTCGTGATCAAGATCGCCGGTCGCAACAGAATGGGTGGTTTGTACGGTTTACTGCACTCTGAGATCCTTCGGGGTACATACGGAGTAATGTAGTCATCAGTTACTACATATTTTGTATGTATGTACATAGTTGAGTTGAGCCTCTGCCGATACCAGCTGATAAAGCGACTACGACCAGCAGCATGGCCCGTAACGAGCCCTTGAACTCTGGAGGACCAGCTGGATCCTCATTCAAAGTTCGTCATGAAGAGAGGGAAGGATAGTGTCCCCTCAGAAAGGAAAAAAGCCAGAACCCGTTCTCCCGGAACGCCGTACAACGTAAAACCAACTGGCCAATTTATTCCTGTCGGCCGCTGAGTATGTCTGAATCACCAGCATCGAGAATGGCCATGGTTGAGCAGCGGAAGAGCTTCCCGCAGGCAGTGCCGAGCTCGATCTGTGGTAACATTTGCGTAAGTACAAGTGAGCCCTCCAAAGTCTGGATCAGACTTCTTCTCTGGGCAGATCGCATGGGTGGTCTTCTCTCTTCAACGAGAGAAGGCCAACCCAAAGGAACATATCGCATTACAGGGAAAGTGTGTGAATGCTTTCGCCTCGAATATAGCGACGTAGACGAATATCTGAACTTACATTGTTTCCAGCAAAATGATGAATGGGGGCCTTACAGAGCATACTGTAATATTCTAACTCTGACTTGCGCAGAGATGGCGTGTTTCCGGCGATGATGATAAGCTTGGCCTTACCGGACCGCAATGCCTTCAAGGTCGACCTGTAACCAAGAGTCACTGAAAACCATGTGAGCATGCAATCTCAAGTAACGACGTTGATATCAGCGTGGCATCGAGTGCTCTTGGACCGTTTCAAAAAGGCCTGACCGCAGTGGTCGGCCAAGCAATTTCAACGACAGAGACCGAAGTTACGTTACGTACCCTTGCCGGACTTCAGAACCAGGGCCAGCTTCGTGTTGATGCCGTTGGCGTCTTTCCTGTTTCGCTTTTGCGGGGCCATCCTGAAGATTTGAGGGATTGGGGCGTCTAGCAGACTTATTTCTTAACGAGTTCTCGAGATTGAGTTTTTGGGTGGGTGTGGTGGAAAAGAAGGCGTGTGTGAGTGGGTAGCGAGTCGCGACAGGCTCCGCCTATATACTTCCGTATTTCCCGAACCAAGCCCGATTCGTGGCCCACGTGCAGCCCTAAAGCCGAAACAGTCGAAATAGGCGAAAGGCACCAGCCAGGCTCAAGTATACCTGCATAGTACCAGTACATACAATCAGGGGTCATTGCTACCTAGGTACCTATATGTACTCGTGCCACAGCCCCACACTACTTTCAATTGAGAGCCGCTCGAAACCAAAAAGTAGGTAGTGTGGGGCTGTGGGCACGAGTAGCCTGTACCTAAGACAAGGTCCTTAGAAGGCCTCAGAAGGCCCATAACACGATGGCCTCGCAATGAAGCATCTATGATCTGACCCTTTGACATCTGGCCCTCATCCCTCACTCTGTTGTGAACTCCCAAGCCTTGACAAATTGATCTCTCTTTTCTCTACTACGAGATACAGACCGTTGGCTAGGACAGGATTTCACACTTGTGAATGAACACCCGACGACCTTGCTGAGGCATGCCGAACGCCGACAACAAATTTGACGATCGCACCGAAAGAGATATTAATAAGACTCTAATCGATGAATCAGCCCCCAGTCGTCCGATGCCCTAGATCGAGATACAGGATGAAGATGAAAATGAAGAATTGAATCGCCAAATCGAGGAGATGGACAAGACGTTGCGCATCTGTGGAAGCCAGCAGCCTTCCCTATCGAGTATATGAAAATAGGACATGCCAGCGGTTGGATCCAAGGGGGCGTGTAGAAACGATGGGTAAAATACGCGGGAGCGGGACTCGAGAGGTCGAATAAAATCTCACGACACGACGTGGAAGAATTTCGTGGTTTGGTTTCTTTTGTTCCCCTCAAAGACTGGAGTAGCGTTTTGAGCCAAGGCGCCATCGCAGAAAACGCCGAAGTTTCCCACGCCAAAAAATAAACATGATTGGCAGTTCTGGAAACAGCGCCCGAGGTTTCAGTCATGATCCAGATCACGATTCCCTCTTGCGAAGAGGAGTGAGCAAGCAACCACCACCTGTCATATATGCCAGAGAAAGGGTCACCTCTTCAAGATGTGGCACGCATCAAATTCCGAGATGAGCGGCAGCAAGCATTATCACGCAGAAAAACACCGCCGCGACGGCATAACGATTAAGACTTATCCAATTCCTTATGGCATGAGGATAATCCAACTCTTTTGTGCGGTCACAATCCAAGAGGCCCAAGTCAAGTGGTGAAAGCGCTAGCTATCGCCAACGATAAGGCCGAGCTAGGGGTGAATGCGATACAAAATAGACACGTGCAAATCCAACAACCGCTTCACGATACATTGACACAGTATGCGAAGTGTTACAACAAGAACCGGCAGCCGATGGCCTTCGGTGCGGGGGACTATGTTCTAGTGTCCACAAAGAATATTAATTTGCGTCGTCCAAGCAAGAAGCTCGCAGTGAAGTACTCAGGACCTTTTTCAGATCACGGAGCAACTTGCAAGTGGGTCAACATGATTTGGCATACCGACTTAACTTACAGACGCATACGAGATTGCATGATGTATTCAACATCACAAGTTTGGAACTTTCAGGGGGGATGTGACGAACGCTGCGACGCTACGATCACCGTCGTCAGTGAGTCTGATGGATATGAATGGGAGGAAATTCTGACGCACAAGATTTCAATGGACGAGCGATGATCGAGGATCTGAGAATTTCTTAGCGTGATCTTTAAAGCGAGAACTACTACGACGAGACGACATGATCCGAGATATCGAAGTAAACGACGACGACGACGACGACGACGACATCTTGCTCGTGGACAGTTACAGGCAGAAGGCTCAAGTCTTCCGAACGATGAACACCAAGGCGTCAGGCCCGCTGAGTGAAGAGAGTTGACAAGCACCAACACATCATGGCTGATCCTCGAGATTTTTTTAGGTTGTTGAAGCTGAGAAGTACCGAGATACCAAGTTCCCTGAGCGATGAACACCAACGCGTCAAGCACGTTGAGTGAGGAAAGTTGACAAGCACCAAGACATCATGGCGTTTACGCCCCGTTTGTGAAGCACTAATGTACACGTTGAAGTCTAGTGATCCTCAAGATTTTTTAGGTCGATGAAGTTGAAAAGCACAATGACATTACATGATGAGTGGAGAGCTGCCGTGCACCAAGACTGTCAGGGACATCGGTACACGCAGAGGGTCACTGCTAGGTGTAGGTCGTAGACAAGGAGCACTGAGCGGAGACCGAAGGCGGAGACCGAAGAAGGCCTCAGGGCACAAACGCGCTCGGAGCGAAGGTCCATAACACGATGGCCTCGCACATGTATGGTAAAGGCCAGAGATCAAAACATCCAAACATCTGACGCCTATCTTTGACATCTGGTCCTCAGCACTCACTCTGTTGTGAACTCCCAAGCCTTAATACAATCTTTTTGAGGGAAACCGTCAACGTTCCCGACACAGACTCAGGTGTTCAGGTACAGTCGTTTATGAATCATGAATCATAATACCATTAGGGATAGGCACAGGTAACAATATGATGTGATCATCAAATCTGCCACTTGTCCCACACGCACTGTCCGTGGGGCCTGACCAGTGACAGTTAGCCTCTAGTTGATGATCACGTCATATTGTTACCTGTGCCTATTCCTAATGGTATCATGATTCATGATTCATAAACGACTGTACCTGAACACCTGAGTCTGTGTCGGGAACGTTGACGGTTTCCCTCAAAAAGACTGAACCCAATTTTCCCCCTGAACGCCGCATATGAAAATCAACTACATACATACCTAGCCAAATTCCAACTTAGGCCTGTTGGTCCGAGGTCGCTCAGGATGTCGGAATCGCCAGCGTCCTGTGTCCAGAATGGCGAATACATACCATGATGGAGCAAGGGAAAAGCACCCACTCCCTGACACTTGTCCAGCACACTAGGTACCTATGCCCTGACACTGAGCCAGCTGCCAATGTCGTTGAAATTTCTTGGTCGACCAGTGCGGTTTGGCCTTTCAAAATGGTCAAAGAACACTCGTCGCTCGAAGCCTCGCTGACTCAACGTCAATACTTGAGATTTGCATGCTAACTTGACTCTTACTTTATTTCCCGAGAAGTGGTGGATGGGAGTCGCCTTTCCGGAGGGGTAAGAGAGATTGATTGTCAAGGCTAGGGAGGTTACAATGGAGTGAAGACTGAAGACGACATGTCAAAGATGGGTGTTGATGCTTGAAGGTTTTAATCTCTGGTCTCTCCCATAATGTGCGAGGCTGTCTCTTATAAGGTACCTAAGCCCATCGCTCCCACACGAACCCACTTCCAGCCACTTGTCCCATGACAGGAGCCTTCGACAACATGCTGTAATATCAGAGCTGGAATATTACAGCATGTTGTCGAAGGCTCCTATCCACCATTTCTCGGAAAACAAAATGAGACTCAAGTTAGCATGCAAATCTCAAGTGAGTGCTTTTTGACCATTTTGAAAGCCAAACCGCACTGGTCGACCTGGGACCAAGAAATTTCAAAGACATCGTCACATTGGCGATGGCTCTTACTTTATTACCCGAGAAGTGGTGGATGGGAGGCTCTGACAGCATGCTGTAATATTCCAGTTCTGGACTTTCAAGTTTCAAGAGCAGTTTTGGGCTTTCAGAGCTGGAATATTACAGCATGTTGTCCAAGGCTCCGATCCACCACTTCTCTGGAAACAAAGTAAGAGCCAAGTTAGCATGCAAATATCAAGTATTGACGTTGAGTGAGAGTCCACAATCAGCGAGGCATCGTGTGCTCTCTGACCATTTCGAACGGCCAAACCGCATTGGTCGAGACCGAGATTGTATATTCGTACTCTTGCCAGACTTCATAACGAGTTGATACTGAAACCGTCTTCGTTAACAAGAAATTCTTTAGTTTTTTTGCTGGGCCATAATAATTTTTTGGAGCTTGTGCGGCTGCCAGGCTGGGCGATTTGACGAGTTTTTGAGGTCGAAATTTCGATGTTGTGGAAGAGAGGAAGTTTGTCTGCCAGAAAGAGGAAATTCGAACACCCCAGGCCGCAAAAAATGGTATGGTTGAAGGTTAAATTGCTACCATATGTGGAGATGGGTGGATGTGGTATGTGAGATATGAGGGATGCTAGGCTGGCCGCTGAGAGCTTGACTCTTTAATATTTATAGATATGATATATGTATCTTCACGCGACACTTACTAGAAAGTTTCTTTGAAATCAGAGTATTGGCCGTGGGTTTTCCATTTGAGGTCAATGGTAAGTGGGAATGGAGGTGATCATTGATGTGAGCACTGAGAATGAGATGCCACTGAGATCTCCCCCGCCATGTTGCGTCAAAAGGATCAAGGACACATCTTGTCCTACTCCGTCACGGCGGTGCTGAAGCAGGAGAGAGTCGTTTTAGACAATAGTCTAGATAAGGCCAACTGTTGTAGACAAGAAGAAGAAGAAGAAGAAGAAAGGGTTGGGATAGTGGACTTGGGCGAGCGAGGGCTCGCCTTTTATAAGCGTTGATGAGTGGCAACTGTGGCAGTGGTGTGTGCGTTATCATTTTGAGACAATAGTCTAGAGAATGCCAAGTGTTGTAGACTTGAGTGTCAAAGAAGAAGAAGTAGAAAGGACTGGAACTTGGGTGGGCGAGGGCTATTTATAAGCGTTGATGGGTGGCAGTGATTTGTGCGTTGTCATACAATCTCGCATGTGTGAATCATGACGAGGAGGATAAGCTACCAGAGACTCATAATATCTCTCGCAGCTGTTGACAACTTGATAGCTCGCTTGTGAATCATGACGTGTCGGACAAACACAACGTCGAGGAGGATATGATAAGCTGCCAGAGACTCGTGAAATCTCTCACAGCTGTTGCCAACTTGACAGCTCGTTTGCACGTCAATAAAACGAGCCTCTCGTTTGTACATTTGTCTCAACCACTTGGATGTCGGACCCCGTGGTCTCTCGAGTCTCGCGTTTGTGAATCATGACGTGTCGGACAAACACAACATCGAGGAGGATATGATAAGCTGCCAGAGACTCGTGAAATCTCTCGCAGCTGTTGACAGCTCATCTGGAGCCTGGAGGTCAATGAAGAGCAAAACTATTCGCCAAGCAAGTTTTCGCGCCGGCTACACGGAACATGGGATAGGGAAAGGGGGCAGAGACACGCGCCCGTCAGGGGAACCCAGCTTCCATGAGCAAGTACATATAACATGAGTATGAGAATACGCCTCAAGGATTTGAGAACCTGCCTCAACGCCTTACCCGATTTGTATGTTTTGAAAGCCTGGACGGTCACCACCGCCCATGAGGTGAGATGTTCCAATCTTGATGAGCGAAGCGTTTTCTGATTCCGCATAATAAGGGCCCTGAAGAGTCCCTCTTCAATCGCGATGTGCGCGGCTGATTAGCCTGCTGAAATAGCTGAACACACGCGGTTCCTCGTGCGAGGCGTCGTGCATTGCGTCTTAAATGACATGTGTAGTAGGTAGATAAAATCAATATGTGAGAACTTGGCTACGATTGGCATTGAGAATCCCAGAGAAGTATCTATGCGTACAAGATTGTACGGCGGGATACGTGTGTCCCGAGTCCCGACCGAAAGAAAAAGGGTTACATTTTGCAGGAACCCCAGTTCTGTTATTCCGCAACCCCAATCACCGGTACCGGCGATTTTGTCATCAACACGTGACCATTCCGCACATGATAACTTGGGCAAATGCTTCAAAGATCAATTGATCGAATGTGGAATTGAGATGTGGAAAATTAAAACAAATTCAAAAATGCTCAATTGACATCCTTGTGTTCTTGCACAACACCATCCCAATACTCCCGAGTGGCGACGTCATCGCCTCCTGTGTCATTGTGAGCTGCAATGTCAGCCTCATTTTCCGCTTCATTAGTAACTTCATCTTTGACTTCAATGCCCTCACTAGATATTTCCTAACATGATGTCTCCCGGCCCGGGTCTCCTAGTGAGAATGGCGCCTCTGGGTCCTCCAACGGCGGCGCCATTCGTTGAAACTTCTTCTGAGGTACTCTAATCAGTGCCCCGATACGGGATGACGCTGGAAGCATCTCCATTCATAGCGGAATCGTTACGCTTGTTGCGGGCGGGCTGCCGCCGTTCCTTTCGGATGAGGTCG
>SRPS01000301.1:0-26323 GCA_018360175.1 Claviceps arundinis
AAGAAGTGGGAAAGTGAAAATATGTGCACGTTCGGCTGGTACGGCCGTCACGTGATGCGGCTCCAGGCACAGCATGGCTTAATTCTCAATAATATGTATACATATATGTAGTGCTCAGGTTGTACTCCGTAGAAAGCCAGACTTCCCTTCGGACTGTTACAATGTAGTCATCTGACTCCTGAGGCAAATATAGACGCATGCAATTGCACTAGAGACCCTCGATGAGTGAGTGTACACACTTCCGAAGTGCCGAGTAGCCGAGCCTTCCCGTTCCGTGCTCTACAAAATCAAACGGCACGGCACTGGATTGGTACTGTGTTACGTGTATAGCAGACTAGCAGTAGACTGTAGGACCATCATCACAATTGCGCATACATAACGCGCAGAGAACGCTACGGAGTATTTCCGTCTCAGCCTCGGCTACGGCACTCGGTCCCTCCTCTCAAGGCAACGCAAAAGTACCAGCCGCTGACGATTCTTTATTAAGCCGCCGGGACCCGCCGTGCTCGGCCTTGCCTCTTAGGCAAGCTGAAGCAACCATGGGTCCCAGGCTCCAGCGCGACCATTCTGACAAGAAAAGACTAATGGGCGCCTCGTAACAATTTTCAAGCCGGCTAGACGGGGATAAAACCCCCGATCGATCGCTCGAATAAGGAAGAGACGAAAAAGAACAGAAAAGAGGGTCTTTGCGTCATGGCTCACACAATGTATTGTTCACTACAAGACGTGTTGGTGATGCATCACTCCTCGGTTGCTTGACGAACTGCGCTGCACAGCCGACGGCACCGACTCCGAACCCCCCCCCCTTCATGGCGGCACCGGACGAAACCACGAGGATGGTGCCGCAACATGGCTCGGGACACAACAACTACCAGACGTTGCACGGCCCGGAGCAGATGGTTCACCAACGAGCATCCAAGAGAGGCCCTGCTGCCTCTCCCGCTGCCGGCGCACCTACTACCGAGCGCAACGAGGGCGAGGAGCAACACTCTGCAAAGGTTGGCGACGATGCGGCGGCACGACCGTGGATGAGGCGCCTTCTGGGCAGCTTGCAGTCCATTGAGCTGGAGAACAAGGGAAGCGTGGCGAGGGACCATCTCGCATTAGGTTCGTCCTTTATTCACCCAGAAGCCTGTTAACCCAGGTGGAAAAAAAATAATGAAAGAACGAAAAGGAAATATAGAGGCTCCGTCTCGCCTTGGCATATCTACATCTACCAATCTAATGCTTGCCTGAATTTTCCCCAGAACGGACTTTTCTCGCCTGGCTGCGCACTTCCCTCGCTTTTGCATCCATCGGCATCGCCGTCACGCAGCTCTTCCGCCTCAACACCAGCTTGTCTGATACCGCCGGCTTCGACGAATCCAGCTCTGGTTCTGGCTCTTCGCACAGCAATGCGACGCTGCGCCGCTTGGGCAAGCCACTCGGCGCGACGTTTCTGGGGATCAGTATCTTGACGCTGCTGCTGGGCGCGCGGCGGTACTTTGTCGCGCAGTCGTGGGTTATTCGGGGCAAGTTTCCTGCGAGTAGAGGCACCGTGGTGCTCGTGGCGGTGGTGGCGCTGGCGATTATGTTGGTGTCGTTGGTGGTGGTGATTGTGATACACGGGGCGAAGGGTTGACTTGAATTGATGATTGATGTGGTTTTGGGTAATTACTAATACCGGATGGGGATGTGCTGGGCTTGGGGTGCTTGATGTGTTGAACAGGGCGCCTTGATCTGCCACCCATTGCTCATATTTTGCATATTCACCATGTTTTGCATATGTACAGTACCTACCTATGTATATCGCATGGCTGCTCTGGCGTTCAAAATTCATGTTGTGGGGTTTATGTTCGCAAGTTGCTCCTCAGTTTCTATATGTAATCCACAGGACAGTATACTTGCTCGTGACCTTTTGCCAAAGGAGTACATACATAATTCCCAAACTGCTTTGCTCTGCTCTGATAGACATGGCTCGTGTCTTCCTTTCTTCTTCCGTCCGGCGTCATCACTCCCCGAGCGGGGCCCAGCTCTCGACCCTGGTGGAGGTTGGAGCAGGAGCTTCCTTCTCAACCTCACCTCTCCAAACAGCATCATCGGCGCAACAACCATCCTTCCAGCCATGAGCGGTTAACATCAACGAGCGCCCAAAACCCCTCCCTCGATCAGCGACCGCGTCCCGGCGCCCCGCAAACACCCGACATGGCCCCCGAACCGATCGACATACCCTCCTTCGCAACCACCCAGCTCCTCCTCCTCGACCGCGAACTGCAGAGCGACATCGCCGATACCAGCACTCTCCTCTCCGCTCATACCCCCGCCGGCCTCCAGCGCGCAGGTCTCGCCATCACGAACCTCGTCACCTCCTCACAACGCACCGGCCTGGGCGGCAAGACCCTCCTCGAGCTGGGCCCGGACCCCGCGACGAGCTCCTCCGGTGAGCTACCCGAACATGGTATCCGCGTGGGGGACATTGTCCTCGTGGCGGAACAGCCCGCCGGGGGAGCTCGGAAGAGGGAGATTCGCGAGCTGGAGAAGAAGGCGTCGAGGGGGGTCGTGACGAAGGTGCAGAGGGCGGGTGTGTATGTGGCGCTGGAGGAGGGAAGGGAGGAGGTTTCCCTGGGGGGTAGGTTGTGGGTTGCGAAGTTGGCGGATGAGGTTACGTATCGACGGTAAGAACAAATGACGGAGTTATTAGGGGGTTATTCTGTAGGAATTTGATTCTTTCTTAAAATGGAATTCGTTTGCCCCTTTAGCTGTTCTTTCGGGCTTGCCTCTGGAATCTGGTCTGCGAGACGTTGTTTTGAAGAAGAAGCAGCGTTCCATGTAGATAGACGGCTGGATTCCCTCTTTGCTCTCATGATTTCTAATCCAGGCCAATCCCTAGTATGAACCAGTCGATGGAAAAGCTGCGCAGTCTGAGCGAGCCCGAGTATTCGCCCTTCGTTCGGGTCCTGTTCGGATTATCCAGTCCTTCGTCCGTGGCATACTCGGGAAAAGAGGACGAGATCGACAAGATAGAATGGGTAGATGCCACGCTCAATGATTCGCAAAAGGAGGCTATTCGATATGCGTTGGCAGCGCGGGAGATTGCCTTGATCCATGGACCACCGGGGGTGAGTACACGACATTCACATGGCTGTCCGGCTCCCCCTCTCTTCTTCTTCTTCTTCTTCTCTTGAACACACCAGAAGAAAGAAGCCAACCCAGAATTTTCCCCATTGCTGAAACATGCGCAAAGACAGGCAAAACACACACCCTAATCGAACTAATCCTCCAACTCGTCAAACGCTCCCAACGCATCCTCGTCTGCGGCCCCTCCAACATCTCCGTCGACAACATCGTTGAGCGCCTCTCCCCTCACAAGCTCCCCATCCTCCGCCTCGGCCACCCAGCACGCCTCCTCCCCTCCGTGCTAAACCACTCCCTCGACATCCTCACCACAACATCCGAAGCCGGCGCCATCGTTCGAGACGTCCGCACCGAAATGGATGCCAAGCAAGCCTCCATTAAAAAAACCCGCAGCGGCAAAGAACGCCGCCAAATCTACGGGGACTTGAAAGAGCTGCGGAAGGAATACCGCGAGCGAGAGCGTAGATGTGTAGCCAATCTCGTCGCAGGCAGCAAAGTCGTCCTGGCTACGCTCCACGGCGCGGGGGGATTCCAGCTGCGAAACCAAGACTTTGATGTAGTCATCATCGATGAGGCCAGCCAGGCGCTCGAGGCGCAATGCTGGGTTCCGTTGCTGAGGGCGAAGAAGGCGGTTTGTGCGGGCGATCATCTGCAGTTGCCGCCGACGATTAAGACGCTAAATTCAAAGAGCAGTGTGAAGCCACCGAGTGCGAAACAGCCGAGCCGTGACCAAGGAATGGAAAAGGGGGAAGAGGATGATGGAAAGATTTCACATGACATTATTGAGGGCATGGGGCTTGAAACGACGCTGTTTGATCGGCTGCTGGCCCTGCATGGGTCATCCATCAAAAGAATGCTCACGACGCAGTACCGAATGCACGAATCTATTATGCGCTTTCCCTCTGATGAGCTGTACGAGTCGAAGCTACTCGCGGCGGAGGGCGTCAAGGCCCGACTGCTGAGGGATCTGGAGTATGGTGTGCGGGACTGCGAAGATACGACTGAGCCCGTCATTTTTATTGATACGCAGGGCGGGGACTTTCCCGAGCGCAACGAAGAACAAGATGATGAGAAGGGGACCCCGCGTAAAGGGAAGGGCAGTTTGCTGGGCGAGAGCAAGAGTAATGAGATGGAGGCTGCTTTGGTTCGGAGACATGTTGGGAGTCTGGTGGAAGCGGGAGTGAGGCCGGAGGATATCGCGGTCATCACACCGTACAATGCACAGGTTTGTTCCGATAGCTTTTCTTGTTGGCATTCTTTCCATCTCTCCCTGTGGTGATCTTTTTTTTTTCACTTCATTCGCATCACTTCTTGCAGCTTAACACTGTCAATGGGTTTCTGACGCTGTCCCTATATCTAGCTGGCTATCTTGGCCTCTCTCAAGGAACAGTTTCCGGGCGTGGAACTCGGCAGCGTGGACGGATTCCAGGGCCGCGAAAAAGAAGCCGTAGTTGTGAGTCTGGTGAGGAGTAATCCCGAGGGCGAGGTGGGATTCCTGGGCGAAAAGCGACGACTCAATGGTACGTATGGCCCGTTAGATGCCCTGCATTCGCACGCGCAGTTCCATGTCATTGCATTCTAATCACGACTTGGACCACAGTGGCGATGACTCGACCAAAGCGATCACTCACCGTAATTGGCGACTCAGAAACAATGAAAAGGTGAGCAAGTGCTACGTATGCCATTGCTGTGTTTGTGGTGAACGCCTTCGCTTGCCCCCCCCCCCCCCCCCCACGTTCCCATGCCACGTCTCCGCGTGTCTCCATGTCCCCATAACCACGACCGCGGGGTTCATTCCTCGAATGCGTCGAACATTTGCGGAGGAGAGACCAAATTCGCGGGGCTGCGCATGCAGATATGTAACAACCCCGTGTATGCGCCGTGCTCCGTTACGGAGTAACTGACAAATGCGTCTTGCTGATACGTGTACAACAGGGGCAGCCGCTTTCTCCAAAGATGGATGGAGTTTCTCGAAGATACGGCCGACCTGCGATATCCCGATGCATCCAGCCTAGGCAATGACTAGACGAGCACACAACCTGACGACAGTTTGGACCGACGATTAGTGGCCCAGCGCAATGAGGAGCACGCGAGGAACATTAAACGCCGTGTTGGCAGACAGTAGACAAGTCAGACTCACAACATGTCCTTATTATCGACACGATGGATTGAGCTAGAGTGCAAATCAACGGGAGAAAAGACGTGGAGGGGAAGACGAAGGTCCGGTTTCAGCGGCTACGTGCGCCCGAAGCCGGATGGATGACTGACACGGGACGGGATGCAGCCCCCATAGATTCCCTGGTTTCAGGTGCTACCCTGTTGTGGAACGGAAACCCCTCCTCTTCTGCGGGAGAAAGTTGCCCGTGTTTGGACGTATGTATGTCTCTTGTCTATCCTCATTCCCTCTGGAGAAGATGAACGACATAGAGCCGTTGTATTGGATGCTTCTTCGCGACGTGATCGGCGGTGCACTGCAGGGCCTTGCCAAGTTTTGGGGGCGGCGGCGGCGGTGGGAAGTGGAAAACGCTAAGAAGCACTCCGGCGCAGGACCAGACCAGACCAAGGAGTGAATAATAATCAATTGAAACTACTGTACAGACTCCGGAGTGATACTCCGTATACTCTGGAATTAGACCAAACCTGGACTGGCTGGTTGGGGCCGTGTCGAGGATACGGAGTTATGTATTCATATGGTGCTGGATTCTCGCCGTGATTAAGCGAGCAACGAGCGCGCCAATCAACGGATTGCACAGGCCAGCCACTTGCCTCTTAGGGATGCTTGGAGCAAAACGCCGCCCCCCGCAAAGCACAACAAAACCCAGAAGGCTGAAGCAAAGCAAAGTAAAGCAAAGCGCCGCCCCTTGTTGGAGATTTCTTCTGTGAGAAGAATCGCCGTGGTGCATCCATCCATGCAAGTGCAGCGTGCATGAACGGACCAATGTGCCACAACGGGGCATGATTTCTGCGCTGAGCATGCGTTCAGCCCAGTTTCTGCCCTCGTCTTTGTCGCACTAGCGCTGTGTATCGGTACACAGTGAGTCGTGAACGGTGACACACATAAGGTACATAGGTAGGTAGACAGAAACAGAGCGAGCGACGGCATTATGATTCAGTCAGGCAATGGCTTGCTTTTTTTTCTTTCATGATGGGCTCATCAACGTGGCGGGTGGCACAATGGCAGCATCGTGGGCCGCTGGGCGACCTGAGCGAGCGTAGGGAAACTTGAAAGCGTCGGGTCACGCGGGGGTGCTTTTGATAAAGCGAGTGGTACGGAGTACCTACAGTGACAATGGGGGCCAAGTATTAGTGGGTAAGGTGCCTGGCCCGCCGCTGTACCCGTGGTCCCTTGGAAGAGGTCCATCCGGACGACAGACGAAGGACGGCTTGCCTGACTCGTATCTGAACAGTGAACAGTGAATTACAATTACAGGTACTCCGTACTCGTACCCATTCTTGGTGCGGCGCCCCCTCGATTCAAGCTGCCGACGCCACGCACTGCATTGCATTTGCATTGACTCGGCCAACTCGGTGAAGCCATATGCCAGCCTCTACATGTCCATTGTTCGTCGTTGTGGCTTGCCTCTATTTATTAAAAATAATATCAAAAATCAAGAAAATATAAATAATACGTCTCTGACCGTTGAGCCGCCCGTAGTAGTTTATATGTGTACATACCTCCTATGTGTGCGGTCATGAGATTCAAAGATTGCACCAACAAGCGGGACACCCTGCTCGGATGGCGGCAAGCCGGCAACCAATAATTAGAAGGGGAAAGAGGGGAAATCATCTGCATATGTACCTACCTACCTACCTTGTAACCTAGGATCTGACGTTAACATGTGTACGGCATAGCAGAAGTGCTGGCGCATGCACGGACAGTGGGCAATGGGCAGAGAGGCCAAAGGGAGCCCCGCAAAGCGTGAGCCGTCACCCGGGAAGCGGCTCATGTTTCGGGTCTTTCTTTTTTTCTTTGCTCGCGCCGCCCACGTGTGTCATATGTACTTGAGCGCACATGTGACTGCTTGGATGCTGAACCGGGCGGGATTATGGATGACCGGTGGATGTAACTGGCAAGGCAAAGAGAGCAGCAGCACTGTGCAGTGTGGGCATCTATTTGTGGTCGCCGTCACGTCGGGGAGACACAGCGGCGTAACGGTGGTGTGGCTGGCTAGGTCCCTGCAGCCGCATTTGCGAGGGGACTGCAATGCTGCAATGCTCGACAAGACCGATGAGAACAAAATAGAGTATGTATGTACATACATACATCCAGTAGTACCTACATTGACCGGATCAGACTATCCAAACTAGACAAGACGATCAAATTAACCAGACTGACCACGACCAAGAGCGGCTGGCACTGGCGCCGCAGCCGCAGCCGTTCAACAGTCGCATCAACAGTTGAAACTTGAGCCCAACCAACCGACCTCGCACCTCGCACACCGTGCCCGTAACCCTCGTTTCATCAATCGTCCTATTTACCTTTCCTCCTCCTTCTCTTGCGAACTTCTGTCACTTGACTCTCTTTGTCACTCCTTCTCCCTCTGGCTCTACTTCTTGCTCCCTCTTTCTCTATCCTTTCGTTTCTCTCGAGACCCTCTTTGAGTCTTTGGTGGTTGTGTTGTTTGCCTGCTGCTTGAGAGTCGAAGACGGTCTGCCGCCTGAGTCGCGTTTACCTGCTCTTACCTGCTCTTGCCTGCCGGCGTGTTGCCTGCTTGACGTTCGCGCTTGCCTTGCCTCTCACTTGGCTTGACTTACTCCAACAGCAAGAGCGTGCCATACTGAACCTGCATTCATCATCGCCCACAACCGTGGAAGGCACCGGGATGCTCCCACGACCATGATGCTGCCATTGTCCGATTGCAGTGTGTAAATACTTGTCCATCTTTCTTCTTCATTTCGCTCCTTTGCTTCGCCTGCCATCACTCTCTTGACACGCGAAAGTCGGTTATAACACCATCGTACGATGCCTTGGAAATCTTCTGCTGGTGGCGCCATTCGCAGACCGCGGACCTGGTCCAAATCTATTCGTGGCCAGATTTCGAATCCTATTCCCATTGTTGATCCTTTAGACAACAATTTGTTTACAAGAGATCGGCCCTCAACCGCAAATCATTTCGAAGCCGAGCAACATGTTGTTGTGGACGATACTGACACAGTTTCGCGCCGAACACCGGAAAGTCGTGATCAGATTGGTACTCGATATACATCGGAATCGTCGCGCACCACCGATCATTGCACTCTTGAGAGCCAATTACCTGATGCGCCTTCATCACTAGCTGCGCGTACATCAATATCACAAACGTCGTCCGCGGGCGGCAAAAAGAACGCGAGAAGCGGTCAAGACCAGGCTCATCAGAGAAAGAAGTCGGTCATTCGCTCAGCCTTGGGCAGGCTTTTTGGCCGAAGGAATAAGGTTCTTCGACCAAAGCATGGCTTTGCGTCCCATTTGCCGAGTGACAGAACAGACTCGGCCGCGCCTGATGGTGGTCCACCAAACCAACACAGCAGTGTAGGTATTCTTCCTCGATGCGGTGGTGAACATCACTAACACCCCATCAATGACAGGATCCATACGGACAACGACCACCAACATGTCACAGCGCTCTCGACTCCAAGCGATCTTTTTCGATGCCCATCACGGAATATGACCGCGCTTTGCGCTCCCATTCCATCGGCCCTGAAGACGTTATGGCGATCCAAAGTGCCCGAAACTCGCTAAGTGCAGACTTTAGACTGTCTGAAAAGTGCACGAGCCTTCTTGATACTGCAACTCACCACCACGAAAGCAATCGATGGACTTGCGGCTCTCGATTGGCAGGCCTGTCCCCGCGACCTGCCAGCTCTCATGGCCGAACGTCCAAGGAAGATGCGAATGATGATCCTAATGAGATTGGGCGGGCCATTTTCAGCGATGCGCAAGGGTTGAAGCGCCGGTCCAGGAGCCTCATCTTCACGCCTTGTTCCGATGTGACATCGACATCATCACCGCCTCGAGGCAAGGCGCGGCGGCGCAGCGCCGAAATCCGCTACTGGCGAGATGGCTATGCCGCACCTCTCATATCACCTGTAGCCGACGAAGAATACATGCACTTGCCCATGCAAGGTATAGGGAAGCTCGAGACGCAACTAGAGACGGAGCTAGAGCAGGAGTTTGAACTAGGAGAGCGGTCGCCACGGCCACAATTACAGCCAGAGCCACAGCCAGTACGAATCTTGGGCTCGTCGTCATCTTCGAAAGAACGACCTGCAACGCCCCCGCGCCCCGCTACCATGAGTCTTCGGGGGGATGAGGAGGAGCGTGAGACAGATCGAAGCAAGAGTCCGGCGAGGTCAGTCGAATCTACTGGGCCTGGCTGGGCGGACCCATCTGCCTATGAGAGACAAGCGAGCGACCTCGAGACGCGCATGAGCCGTCTTGAAAGCATTGTCCTTCAACTCGGCAACAGCCTTTCTGTCCTTCGACAACAGAGTATCGAGAGACGACTGTCCGGCTCCCGGCAGTTGCATGGACAAAGCAGCAATCGTGAAATTCACTCCATGCTCCTGCAGTCCAGTGACATGTCGTTTGTGGGACAAGGGCGCCACAGTGTCAACCGGCTGTCTACATGTCATTCCAATACATCTAAGACGACATTTGGAGAGCTTGGGGAAGTGACGCCTCGCGCCACTATACTTTCACCGATGGTCCCGTCACATCAACGACAGCGGTATGCGGCAGAGGACACACGCGCTTCGTCTGGGAACATTACATCCGAGCAATACGCCAATTTATTGGCTCTTCTGGAATCGGAGCGATTGGCACGCGGGGCACTGGAAGCTCAAGTGAGAAGCCTGGGCGACCAGATGCACCTCATGAGCAAGAGCGTGACTTATACTACTAGCACCGACCAGAGTGACTCCCCGTCCCTCAACAGGACCACATCCCTCGGCGAGGGGTCAGTTTGGAACCATGACGAGGAAGACGACCGCCAACTGATTGCCCCTCGTTTTCCGTTCAACCCTCAGAGCTTGGATGACTCGAGTATTGCCGCGGACATTCCATTGTATGACGAGTATACGGAGGCTTTTGTCACACCTGCTGAGACTGCCGAGACCGTTGAGCTGGCCATCAGTGGCCTGGATGCGTTTGGCCCCAGACACAAAGATGTCAAATCGCCATCTAGCACCAACACGAACAACCCATCCCCCGCGCGCGCGATCTCTAACACAAAGCAGCCAATGGCAGTCACGCCGGGGTAAGCAAATGTTATATGAATCGGCTGATTTTGTTTCTTCCATGTCTTTTGCGTGTATACTGGTTTTTGCGTCGCTGACGTACATTTGTTTGATACTCATGAGTCATCTGGCACTCTTTTCCTTTTTCTTTGTTTTTAATGATCCGACTGGCTCGGCGAGCTAAATTGCTGCTGCTGATGAATGCTATGATGGAAAGTGGAGGTGGTGTGTTGGCTGGCGAGAGGCGAGGAGAAGGTAATGAAAATAATGACATATACCCGTGCGTTGCTGTCAAAGACTATGAATGATGTTAGCTGTGTGTGTACTTTACAGAAATAGATAGGGAAAAGAATGAAGACTGATGAACTATATATTCTGTCTCGTGGCTCTTGCTGTCTTTGTTGTTCATGCAGTTGTTGCTGCTCTGCCACTTACTATCACAACGATGGAAATAGAGGCGATGATAGCAATAGCAAGTAGGTATGTGATTTGAAAGCAGAAACGGAAATGGAAACGCCTTAGCAATGGGATGCCTGCAAGATGGAAAGCAGAAGAGAAGAGGGGACTGAGGCAGGAACGGGAGAGAGTATGCAAGCTTATCTATAAAATAACTCTATGAAAGAACATGGTCTGAATGGAAAACTAATGAAGGGCATCTTCTCTACTAGAGTTATGTATGTAGTACACTGTACAACGCTTGAACGCTTTTATGTATCCATGAATCCTCGCCATCTTCTCCAGTACAGTACAGTACAGTGCAGTCCGTACAACGCTTTTATATGTATCCACCATTTCCTCGCCATCCTCTCCGGTACAGTAACAGTCCGTCAACGCTTTTATGTATGAACATCCATCATCTCTCGCCAGAACAACCCAACCCAAGACCAAAAAAAAAAAAAAAACCAACAAGCCGCCCATACCCATAACATCTTTAACAGACGAGATAATAAAAACACCGTGATAGTCCAAACAGATGGACCATGCCATCCAGGTAGAACACAAAGTATCGACGCAAGGCCTAGGTACTCAGTTCCCACACACACTCTTCGTCTTTCGGAGTTGCTCCCATGACGAAAACAGGTCGGTCGGTACGTTTGACTCGTACAAGCGGTCTCTATCATCCCATCTCATCCCAGCTCGGCACTTCGAGCTCGTGGCCCAGAAACGAAGACATGTGGATCTAATACCGCCGCATTATCCTGGTCTACAACCCCCCCCCCCCATAGAGTAACTTGTCAGCACGCCTACTCCCCCAAATCTCCCCTCCTCCTCTCATCCTTAATCCCCCAACTCCCCACCAGCGCCATCGATTCCTCATTCCCGGCCGCCAACCTCCCCTCCCCTAACGTATCAGCCAGACACATCCACGGATCCCGACTCCCACCCCACTTGAGCAGATTCTGCTTCACTCTCTCCCCATTCTCTCGCTCAATAGCCGCGCCGTCCCTCCCAGACCGGAAGACAACCCTCCAGACACGCTCTGCAAGGACCCGATCAAACAGATAACTGTAGTATGTACTTCCATAGGAATGCAGGTGCCCAAAGAAACCCTGCCAGCATGTCTCGGGAGGATCTTTCGGCCCATGCGCAAATTGATGCTGTATTTCGTGAAAGAGCCGCGTGGAATTGAAATTTGTGTCTTGGATAGAGGGAGAGTGGTATGCTTGATCGACCATGGCGAGAATGATTTGGTGTTCTGTGTCGAGACCTTCGAAGCGGCGGGAGAGTTTGATGCGGTTTTGGACGAGGTCGTAGGGGAGGGGCTGGTCTGTTTTCCAGTGGCGTGCAAAGAGGGAGAGGACAGTCGGGTCGGCGGCGAAGTGCTCCATGAGGGTGGAGGGGAGCTCGGCAAAGTCGGTCGCGCAGCGGGTTCCGGAGACGTTTTGGAAGCTGGTGCGAGCGAGGATGGAGTGGATGGCGTGGCCCATTTCGTGAAAGAGGGTTTCGACGGAGTAGTAGGATAGGAGGGCGGGTTCGCGGACCGAGTTTCGTTTGGGAAAATCGCATACGAGGGCTATGGTCGGGAGTTGCTTGAGTTTGCCGTCGCGGCGTGAGGTTTCCATGCCGTCGTTGGCGGCTTGTTCGGCGTTGTCGAAGATGGGTGTGGCGGAGCCCGTGTCCTCGGCAGCTTCGTCGAGCTCGTCTTGGTGGATTTCTCGGGAGCATCGTACGGTGAAGTGGGCGGGGTTAGGCGATTTTTGCGGACGGTAGAATAAATCGCAGTAGAGCACGGCGAGTTGTTCGCCATTGTCGGCCACGACGTCGAGACGCTTGACGTCTGGGTGCCAGACTTCGCCAGGTAGGGGGTCCCGCGGAACAAATCGGACGCCGTAGAGACGATCAAACAGACGGGATAGACCCTGCATGACGGTACCGACGGAGAAGTATGCCGAGAGTTGGTCTTCGTGGCGTGTCCGAGATCGCATCTCGGCGCGTATTTTCTCCATGTACAAGTCGCGATCCCATGCCAGGAGGTTAACTTCAGGCATGGCAAGCCTTTCGCGCTTCTTCTCCACCAGTTCAGCGAGCTCATGCTGCACCAGAGGCGCATTGTGCTCGCGCAGCGCGAGAAGGAATTTCATCACCGACGCTGGTGACTTGGCCATCATTCTGTCCTTGAGAGCCATGTGCCCGTGGCTGTCGAACCCTGCGAGCTTGGCAAGCTCTGACCGCAGCTTCAGCATCGATTCCAAATTTTCAATCGTTTTGCTCGAGGCGGTGCGCTGCGCAAGATAAATCTCCTTGCGTGTCTCTTCATCGTACACACTTTGCAGAGCAGCAGCTGCCGCTGAACCCTTTGTCGAAATGGCAATCTTTGAGCGCACCTTGAGCGTGGCGGCGAGGGTCGGGTAGAGTCCGTAGAACCGATGGGAAGGCAGCTTGACCTCTTGAACCTTGGGCTCCATATCTCTCACAAAGGCAGAGCCCGCGTCGCTGATGCGTGAGGACAATTCAACGAAGCGATCTCTGGCAGCCTTGGGCAAGTTGACAGCCGACTTCATAAAATCGAGCTTCAGGAGATGTGCCACCGTCTTCTCCTCTGCTGTCCACGCAGCCGTTACGTCAGGCTGTGATAGCGCCACGTCCAATTGATCATTGAGACCCGTCATAGTATTAAGCTGATTCATGTATTGGTATACCATCGACCACGCGTCGGCTGCAGCTTGTTGAAATCGAATATCTGGGTGCGTCATGCGCACAAAGTCGGAAAGGTCCAGAACTCTGCAGAGCAGGTCGCTCAACCGGTCGAGATCCTTGACCAAGCCCTGATATTCCTTCGTGGTAGACGCGTTCAGGGCGCGATGTACGATGCGCGTCGCCTTTTCCAGGTTCTTTCGCGCAAAGACGAGGAAGCCTTCGGGGCTCGTGAGGTATCGATTCTTGAATAGTCCATGACTCTTCTTGAGACTGAAGCTCGGAAACGAGAGACCGGTCGAGGCGTCGAACAGCTCGCGGAGCACGGTGTCGTCGTGACGGGAACTAGCGATGTGGTCAACGGGCGCAGACGGTGTAGCCTCGGCAGAAGCTGTCGTCTCCCAACTCCGCTGCACAAGTGTTGTCGATGCCGATGCGCTTCTCGCGGTGGCTATTGACGGTCTGGACTGGTTCACGTGACGGATGCATCGCGTGCAGATCCAGAGGCGACGGCCGCCTCCTGAACTGAGCATGGTCGGCGCAACAGCAGGTCAACGGACTATTGACGTGGGATCGCAAGCCGGTGAGATGGCATCAGCGCAGAACCTGGGTTACACGAGTTCGGAGATGGCAGCGATACCAGGGACATTGGGTCCCTGAATGAGGAATTGAGAGAGAGCACACTGCCTAAGAGCAAACGAGAGGAAGGAGAGGATGAAGGAAGAGATAGCCAAGTCCATCTGACCTGTCTGGATTGTTCCTTTTTCGACGGCCGGGAAGGGATCTGTCGGCTCTGGTACGGCGTTTTGCGGCAACAGCCAATGACCAATCGAGGCCCTCATGCCCCTTTGCTTCCATTCCTCGGGTTCACACGGGCGGTGGTTCTCCGCTCAGCGCGCCGCTGGTGGGGTTTATTGATGCCCTCGGCATGAAGTTGAAGATGCAGGGGGGCGCTAGACCGCAAGCCAGCAATGCTCACGTGACAAATGTTGTCAAGTCGCTTCATAAGTTCATCTACGGAGTATGTACCTGCACATCGACTTCTTGGACAATTTTGAACGCAGGTCTGAGGTGAGACTCGAGAGTAGTTCGCAATACAACATGTAGTTTGATGTCTTGCAAAGCCTCGCACATGAGATGCGGCTGGCTGCCATGGTGCGCTGTCGCAAGAGAACGTTGTCATGGCCCACAGGACCTCGTTTCGTTCACAGATGAGATGGAGTCGTGCTATGTATACGTACTCTCCGGACATGGACTGTTGGTGTAAGACGACATGGCCCAGCTAGCATCCTCGTCAGAATAGTGTATAGTGCCTTCTTGAAGTTGTTGAAGTTGAAGCCGATCACGAACACCTTCACTTCTGCCTCGTTCAGATTCGATGCCTATGCTCCGCTGTGTGCCACTGTGCGTATGGACTTGATTGAGCGTAACAGTCGAAGCAGATGGTAAAGAAAAAAAAAAGAATAAAAAGGAAAAAAAGGAAAAAAATACTACATTTTGAAAGTGGCTGCAAGCATAGATGGTTCTCTCCGAAGCAAAGCCCTTGTCGTCATGTCTGCCCTTTGGATCCCAAAGCGGGTTGCCGTCAATGGACCCAAGCAGAAACTGACTTCGTACCACATATCAATTAGGCTCGAATATTGGTCTTCAATATACATATTGAACTTCCACTGAAATTGTCTGGAGACTGATTGCCGAGGTACAAGATAAAAAAAGTCGACCAGTGAACATGCCTAAAGTAAAGTGACTAGGTAGGTATACCACGCGTCTGAGTGGATCACGTGCCAGCTCGGGGAAGCTTGAAAGCGACCCGCCGCAGGACATCTCCAACCTGACGACACACACGAACAGCCCTTTCTCCCGAACGGCTTGCCAATTGAATCGACAATGGCTGCAAGAGTGCTGCTGAAACGGGTAAGAATCACTATTTCAATGAATGAAAGCTGTACCGGGCCTCTATATCGCTAACATTGATCCTTCTCAGTGCTCGTTGGCGCCGGTAACCGCCATGGTGCTCGGCGGACTGGCTTTGGCTCCCGCGACTGTCCTGGCCGAAGCACCTCCGAGCAACGTATGTAGGCGACTCCGGCCCGAAACAGTCGACCGCTATTGGGAGACCTCCTCATGATAATGGAGAGCATACTTTCAAGATGGACCAGATAAGGACTAACCAAGACGACAGAGGAAACCCATCTACGATGATGTCGACATCCTAACCTCATACGACGCCCCCCGCACCGCCGTCATCCCTCCCGAAGCTCAACTCTCGCAGCAGCCTCCCAGCGCCGACGCCGAACCGCTCGAGAAGCAGACAAAACGGTCCCGAGGGCCATCCCCCACAGACAGACTCGCCCTGCAAATCGGCAGAGCCCGCATGGCGCTCTACCGCGTGGCTCTCTGCGCAGAAACCAAGGCCAACGAAACCATGGACTCGGCCTTCCACCTCGAGCAATCCTTCACCAACACGATTGCAAGCCTGGCGCCCGCGCGCGAAAGCGGCGAGAAGCTCATGCCCGGCACCATCTATGTCCTCGTAGCCGCCATGGCCGGCAGCATCCTCACCCGCCGGAGCAATATCCTGCTGCGGAGCGCCGTGCCCATGCTATTTGGTGTTGGGGCCGGATGGACTGTCCTGCCCGTGACGATGCGCAACATCACGGACCTGACGTGGCGGTATGAGCAGCGCTTTCCGGCTGTGGCGGAGACGCACATTAGTGTTGGGGAGAGCTTGAGGAAGAGTGCGAGCTTTGCGAGGGCTCATGGGCGGGTGGGTGTGCAGTTTGTGGATGACAAGGTGACGGGGGCGAGGGAGGCGGTGGAGGGATGGGTGAAGCAGGGGAAATAGAAGATTGGGATGGGGGCGAACGCGTGAAAAAGGCGGCTCAGAGGGACGATTGAGAAAGTTCGTTTAAAAGACCTGAGTCCAATCTACATATTCATCATTTACTTTGTATCGTTACTACCTAAGAGGGGATGCTTAGAACAAGGGGAAAATAGAGGGACCTGTTTTGTGCCTCTTCCTATTTGGGATTTGAGCACATTTACAACCGGTGTGGGACAGTGATTGCAATGAGACCAATACATACATGTATCAGCGCTGGGTTTGGTAGCGGAATATACAATTGTGATAACTCTCTCTGTTCACCTTGACTATCGGATCTTTTCAGATTCATGCCATGACTTCTCGAGAAATGCACGCTTATGCTCCATGTTGTTAAAAAAAAGCAAAGCCAAATCTATGGCCATTCAACCATTCTCCAACTCCGTACGATGCTGTTCTTTATGCCAATGGCCATATAGCCATTCGATGTCCTGTCTTCTCCTGGCCTGCTCGCTCGCTAAATGACTAGACAGTCAACGCCGCGGGCTCCACTGCCTCTGGTTTCGGCTCAGATGTCGTCTTGGGCGCCGCGCTCTGATGACGCTCAGAAAGTGCCTTGCGCGGCTGCTTGTTCTGAGCCGTCTGCCCACCTGCAGCCAGAGCGCTCGCGTTCTTCTTGGCCTTCTTGGATGCTTTCTCAGGACGCTTGTCCAGCCCCGTGCTGATATCTACTTCCTGGGCCTGTTCGAGCAAATGGTCGCATCCAAGTGTCTTGCACATCTCGGTGTAGCTCTTGACTTTATTGACAGGCACGTAAGACTGGGATTTGCCAGGAATCATTTGCGCCATGAGATACTTGGTGTTGCTGAAGCGATTATGTACGTCCAGACAGAACTTGAGGTACTGCTCCACGACGGGTTGCCAGGGCAAGATGCCGCCGTCGGCACCGGATCGGAAGCAGCTGGGATTTCTCTCGGCGGCCACGGCTATCATGGCCCCGTCGGCACCGTACTCAGCTGCCAATCGGAGGCCCTCGTCTCTGGATTCGACGTCGCCGTTCATGAGGCATGCCACGCCGGCTTCGTGGCAGACATCTGCCACCATGCGGAGTTGATCTCGGATGGCGCGCTCCCGTGGCCTCATAGGGGTAGTTCGACAGTGGACGGTCAGGCCGGTGATGCCTGTGGCAACTAGACGTCGCACCAGAGCTTCCGTTTCGGCGGCAGTATTCAGGATGCGGATCTTGACGCTAATGCCGATCTCGAACTCATGGGATATGTTCTTCACCAGCGCTTCCAGAATCGCAACAAGCTTATCGGGGTTTTGGAGAAGCGCGGCGCCCATGCCTCCGAGGGTGCTGAAGGGTTTGGGACATCCGGCGTTGACGTCGATGCCCGCGACATCGGCCGCCACAAGGCGTGCTGCTTCGACAGCTCGGTCGGGGTCTGCGGTGCCGATTTGGAAAATGAGTTTATTGGCCTCCGCCTCGGGGAAGACTCTATAGATGATGCTTTCCTTGGCATCTACCGGTGGTACTTTTTGGCCATGCGCGGGCTTCCGAGTCCATTCAACTACCCTGGTATCTTGATTGAAACGTCTCGTCGTTCCGATCAGAGCACGATCAACGGTTTCGGGGCCTAAAAAAAAGCGCACAGTTAGCACAACCATGCTGCGATGTGAATGGTGAGAATATGCAAAGGGTACATGAACGAAGCATTTTATGACACACGTACCCCAAACGAGGTCAGCTCCGTAGTGTAGAGCGAGTAGTCTCGAGGGCAGTTCTCCCGAACGAACCATGGGCGCAAGCACGACTTTGCCGCGATAGTCTACGCCCCGACGGGGGATAGGCACGCGCTTGATCTCAGCGGCCATGATTCGTTGGAAGAATGTAGATAGAATACCCATGCGGGAGAAGCGTTTCCTACATGTCTCGTCGGACTATGTTGACGAGATTATTGTAGCCGAGTCGGCCTGTCGCTTTCCAAGCCAAGGAGCACGGAGAGGAGGACGGCTTGGCGATTTTCGCCTTGCGCTCCAGGTGGCAAGCCTGTGTAAGTCGCTATTCTTATCGATACGTAGCTTTTATTCTGTATGGGTCCGACCGTCTCCGACGTAGGTACATATGTACCTTGATGTAAGAACGTGTATGGCAACTTCAACATGTGACAATTGACGGGGGGCATATCTATGTATCTTTTACCTACGTACCAGTATGTAATACCAGGTATGTATCAGATCTGTACGAAAGTGGACATTGACGAGATCGGGAAATTGTCACTGCAAGTATGAACTCAGGAGTATTAACAACGACAATCTCGTCTACCTTGCGCTGCAGCATCACAGACGGACGAAATGAACCGCTGAAAGGATGTGAATCCGGCGACGTTGAAGCCGTGTCCTAACATGGTGCTAGGTACCTACATACAGAATACATACCTACCTATGTCGTGCATACCGTGTACGTATGATATGTAAGTGCTTACATGTGTACATACTACATGCATGTACTCCATGGATCGAACGGAGTTATAGGTAGGTACATACGGAGTACCTACCTCTCTTTCATGGCAATCCCGCGCCCAACTCACTCGAAAAGCTTCCTTGATTGTGCCTGCTTTTATTAGTTAATCAACCCCCGTTGCAGCACGGCAGGCGATGATGTGCAGAAACTGGTGCACGCTGATTGGGTCTGGTAAATTCTGTCCGGATTGCGCGGGCCGTCCGAACCAAAATCGACTAAAAATAGAATTGGTCGCAGAAAGGCCAATACCCAGGTACATAAACTTCTACGATCAGTATGTACACACATTGAATCATTGATACACACCTAGGTAGGGCTTCCATTACTCGTCATCTTCAAATTAATTCCATTTCTAGAGTCTTGCCTATAGCAGTTAGAGAAGGAGTCAGGCCGCGAGTAGGAGAAATGGTGCCAAGTCGTGAATTTATTTTGGGATTTAGGCCTTGCTGACTTGTTTTGCCTGATTTCGCCTTTTTGTCTCCATCCCTACGGAGTACGGAGAGGTATGTACCTAATGTACATGACTCTGAGTCTGACCCGCTCCAAGCCTCAGAACTTCAGAAGTCTTGGCAACAACGAGCCCTTTATCGACAGAGAAGTCAGGCACGGTGTTGAACTGAAATGATTCATGAACAATCCATGCTGCATAATTAGTAATGCTACACAGAGCAAGTACGGTAGGTGTGCTAGGTAGGTACGGAGTACAGAGTAGATATGATCTACGTATCGTACGGAGCACAGTCTGTGCCCGAGAGGATTCAATCAGTTTTGCGCAAGGCGCGTACTCCGAAGAAACGTCTAATAAATACCCGCCGGCTCGCGCGTCAACTGTGAGGCTGTCTCACGGTTGGAACTTGGCGCACTTCCGCGACAAGCCCCAAATCATAGAAAGTAACCGCCCAGATCCCAGATCAATTGCCCTAGGACTCCCGTACATTTGCGTACCTAGAATCGTACCCGCTCGGGCCCTGACAGGGCTCCAGAGTCCACATCTCATCCTTTATCACCTCTCGTCGTTTTTGTGCTACATGTACTCCGTACGAGGAGTCGTAGCACAATCGGTTCGACTACCTACCTACACATGTAGGTACGGAGTATATACCACATGTATACATAGGTATGTAGTTGTTTGTGAGGATTGATTCTGTAACCTGTTTCATCCCGTTAGCTCGAAAGGCCTGGGCTTCGACTTGGCCAACAACCTCAATATTGGCCCAATGACCATTGTCCACTCGATGAAATTCATTATGCACTGAGCAGTAGGTAAGTGATCTTCTTGTACCTATCGTTTCCGCCTCCTCCGCATTCCAATGCCCCCTTTGTCGCCTGAGTGCTTTATTAATGTGACAAAATAAGGCCAGGCAATATGGAGAGTCGAGACACCCCATGTCCGCTGTGACAACACGCCCCCCCTTCTGTGCTTGCCCAATCACCTTCCGCTCGCATGAAAGAGAGGGACACTAAGTCACACAATCCCAAACTCGTACTACCGGTACCCCCACATGCGACACGAGCGACACAAGCAACAACAAACGACAAGCCTGCAGCAATCGTCAGTCAGTCTCGGCTTGAACACCGCGTTCGTGTTTCTGGATCCTCAATGTTGCCCTCGACTTATCTACTGCTTAACATTCACATCGGGCCTTCATCGTGACGGATCGACAAATCTGCGCAACTCGTAGCTTCAAGCTCTCTACCAGCCCTCTCGAACTGGTTACTCTGGTCCACTTCCGGATCCCGCGGATGAGTTGTTCCTTACAGCCGAGATTCTCGAAAGAAACAAGATATTAAAGAGGAACGCGCGCCAGAAGAAGGCCTTTTACGCCAATGAGCCCGTTGTTGGTTCGCCAGCGTCACCATGGAGAACGAACCTCCCGCCGTCGATGAGGGACGATCGTCCAGGAGGGGTCGCTTCATGGGCAAACTCTTTGGCAGAGACAAAAAGTCGCACGAAAATCTCGTCAACCCGGCCTCAACACTTGAAGCTTTCCTCCAGATTACGACTGATAAGCTGGATGTTTCTCACGCACCGCCGCCCCCGCCGTCGGCCCTTCCGAAGCTCGCGAAGCTCGACACCACCATCACCCGATATCCGCAGGCCTTGGCCGTAAATCAACAGGCACAGCTGAACCGACCCATGGTCCCAGGCGGCCGACTACCATCAAGATCACCTAGAATAAGTCCCCGCCCCAATAAAAAGGGCACGAATGTTCACTTTGTCGACTCATATCCGGAAATCATTGGGGAGGGTGGCGATGAGTCCGAGATTCCTGTCATGGAAATTGGAGTACACAAGAAAAGGGCCAGGCCAGCGGTGCCTGCTCAACCGTCTGCATATCGTCCTGCGCAGGCGAACTCTTCTTCGCGACCTGGCTGCCCTCGTGCTGATTCTGCACCGTCTGGATACTCGGGGGGTTTCTTGGGCGCATCTAACCAGGACATCGTGCCGAAGCCCCTTCCCCGCACTCGAACAGGATACTCGGAAGTCCCTGAACCAGACGAGGAAAAAAACACCATTACCACACCTCCAGAGTATAGAAACCAGAGAGATGACAGGTTCAATGGTACTGGACGGGATGCATCCACCGGAACAGCAGAGACGTCGGGCAGCCGGGATGAGAAGAGACGATCTTTTATAGAAATACATCAAGCGCAAATGCGTGAGGCAGAAGGCACCGTGTTCGCGCAAGCTGCTAAAACCGCAAGCGTGGCATCCCTCCTTAAGTGGGAGGATGGTGCTCGTCCACCGGCAACGTATGTAGACAACTCCCTCGAACCGCCACGTCAGTCATCCCCGTCACCCGAAACGGAGAAGAAGCAGCCGGCCTTGGATCACAGTCCAGTTGATTCCATAGCTTCCAATGCCTCCAGAACCTATTCGTCACCTAACCCACCTCTCGCCCACCTTCCCATTCGACAGCCCAGTGCCGCGTCCCAAGACGGGCCACCACCTCCTGGGCCAACACGTCCATCGACCACACGATCTGTGTCAGTAGGGCTACAGGATGCTTCCGACTATGCCAGCGACGATGCTTTGAACGCCTTTGTCGAGGGTACCAAACATCTGTTCGAGCTCTTCCGATTACATGCCGAAACGGTTCGACCGTTGTCAATATGCCCACCCAAGGAGGTTGCGCGGGCCGCCCTGTGGTGGTTTCTAAAGGGCAGGATGGGTCTGGAACTGGCGGTTCGAGAGCGCCCGAGCACACCTCAGTCGCAGATGCGGAATGAATTAGACAGACAACAGGCCTACTCGAATCTGTCCAAAGGCTATTGGCTCTGCCAGCGGGCGATCCCCGAGATTATGGACTCGCAGAGGCTACAACTCGATGCAGAAGTCACGGGAGTAATCCAGAGCGTTCTATCAGCACTACAAAAGCTGGCTCAATCCATGAAACGAAATGGATTTCTCCCTCCTGAGGAACCGTTTCTTCCCCAGACCATGGACAAATCAATATGGCTCGAGTATCCTAGTCTGAGCCAGGACATGTTTGCTCTTCTATCTGGCAACTGGGGCGCAGGCCTGACAGCGATGCAACACCCCATGTCCACGCTCCAACTCCTCGACGCCTTCCCCGTCAGCGACACGACGGAAAACTTCAGCTATGGCCGTGTCATGGCAGACGCGTATCTGACGGAGCAGGACCGAGATTCGCAAAGGCTGTTTTTACCGTGCATTTTGTCTATGGTGCGACCTCAAAAGAGTACGGGACTCGTGTTCGTGATTGCCAGCCAAAACGGCGCCGTGCAGTTGGCTATTCAGGAGAATAAGAATGCAGGGCCGATCTGGGATGATGTCCGCTGGCAGAATAAGTTGTGTTCCTTGGAGGTTCGATTGCCCCGGGGCTTCTTGCTGGTGGTCCAGTTGAACCAGAATGACTACAGGATGCTCTGGAGCATGTACGACTTTAGTGCCAAGGTTCAGACCACGCTGCACCCGCGAAGCGATGAAGTCGTCGTCTTTCGAAATAACCTGCGATCGTTCCAATACATCGATGCAGATCCGCAGTCCCGCGTGTTCCCCAAAGAGCCAGTCCCTCAATGCGACGTGGCCCTGTTTGAAAGAATTCACAAAGAATCTAGTCCAGCTGGACCACGCAGCTGGCACTGCGGTTTTCGAATCGCCGTCGTGACGGGATCTCGGACGAGGATCCTCAGCGGCGTTCAGCATAGCTTCTCGCCGTCCATGCCCGTCCAATTTGCGGTGTTCAGGGCCGAGGGCGACCAACCGGCTCTCTCGCTCAAATATGTCCAAGGCCGACAAAGGGGTCGAATGGTGTTTGTGTTTAGCGAAGAAGCAGAACGCGCCAACTTCCATGCCCTCCTAACAGGCACCGCACTCAACCATGACGAAAGCGTCTTCTCAGACACGCCCCTTCGAAGCTTCATGATCTCGCAGAGCATCCGCGAACCTACCGGCCTCGCACCGTTTAGCCGCATCCCCTGGTCTGCAGTACGCGTCGTTAATGACGAAGCTAGCTACGAGGGAGGTGCTCCGCCCACGGTTCTCGCTGATAAGCTAAAGATCGTGCTCGAATACCAGGACGGCACCATCGCAGACAGAGTGAATGTCGCGCCCGGCGAATTGCGAGTGCGACTCGAGGTCCACAATCCGAACATGCTGCGCATCTTGCGACAACCCCAGCGAGACATCACCATGTCAGTCTCGGAAGCACAGGTGCCGAAAGAGCTGCCCGCCAATCTCTCCGATGCTCTACAGCTGCTCAAGTCAAACCAGACCATCCGCACGTACGAATTCCACACCCTAAAGGACCTCCACAGCTTCCAGCAAGCGTTGACAGGCTTTGAGGTCATTTTCGATGCCCTGGCCGCTACATTCGCCATTTCCCGTCGGCGCATGGTGGTGCCCATCCACAAGAAGTGGGAGGCTGGCTCCACGCGGATCCAGGTCGTGCGACTCGAGGACAGACAACTCCAGCTGCTGGCGTTCTTTGAGGACTTCCAGCACGGGCACTGCATGAATTTCCTGCTCAAGGGAACGGATGAGTACGAGATGTTGCAGAAGGGGAGCAAGGCTGGGATTCGGCTTGTGGATGCTAAGTTTCCGTTGCCGCGGATGCCGGCGAGTAAGGATGCTGATTATGATGATGAGGCGTTTGTGTGTCTTGATGTGCCGGATTTGCCGGGTGAGCATGATGATATTTCGATCATGTTTGAGAAGGATGCAGGTAAATATACTCGCCCCTTTGTTTCTTTCCAGTTTCTTTTCTCTTCCCAGTTTTTCGTTCGTTCGATCCTTGTTTCTTTCGATGAGTGGAATATAATGAAGAGAGAGAAATTATTCTAACGCGCGGGATATTAGATCGGGATCATCTGTCTAGTTGTCTCCCAGCTCCAGCAAAGACACCATCCAGGATCTCATCTCGCCGGACAAAGTGAGATGGTCTCATGACTCGCCGCGGGAAGTGAACTGGGTCATTTTTCGCAATGAATCGATGAGGCACGTCTCCCGGGGCCGGCGCAACAAGCAACAAGGCTTGTATAAAATTATATGGACAACAAAGTTAGAAAGAAGCCTTTTTACGAACCATTCTCTTGACGAGATGTGATGGCGTGACGGAGTAGCATTAGCTCGGTGCATGGTCGAGATGGCTCGATGAAAGTATCTGGGTGGTTAAGGCGTTGAAGCGGAGCATTTGATAACAATAGGCATTGCTTTAGGTACTTTCAATACACGATGTATTTCACTTCATTCTGGATGTGTTCCAGCTGGCTCAAGCTGAATGCACTCGTTTGTCTGTATTTCACCATGGGTTGGTCCATGGCTGAATACGGACACGACGCACCCACCCTATGTCATGTTCAGGCTGCGAAAGTCGTGCGAGCCCATTTCGTCCATCGTTGCACGCGGGCTGTTGTAGCTTGTGCTTGTGAAAGTATCATTAATGCGAATAGTTTTCGCGAGAATGAAGTGAGGAAATGCCGTTGCACGAAAGACAAAAGCGCCACAAAACGAGTATTCCCGTTGACTGTTCGTTGTACATGGTAGTGAATACTACTGTTTGTACCACCCGGAAACTTTAGTCGTATGTACCACCTATAATCAATCATACAGCCAGCAACAAAATCTTGAAGATCGGGAAGGCCTGATGCGCAATTTTTTTTGGTCAGCTCCTTCACTTTGTTAAGAAACAATGCATAATCGCTCAGAATCAGCAATGAGAGCTCTCGATGCCTTCACTGTTCAGTCAGTACATACATGTGGGTCTCTAAAATCTGGCAGACTGGCCTCTTTCGTTATCAAACTTCGTCCATAATGTGTTTGTGACGGTCGCTATGGAGGAATCGTATATAGGACCAAGTAGGGCGAAGCTTGAATATGAATAAACGAGTCACTCATTCTCTGTTCCCTGGATGGGACTCCTCTTCTATGAGGAAAAGATGGTCCATCATCACTGAGTGTGCGTCAAGTTTCATTCCTGGCCAATGCCATGAGCTGCCATGTTCCGGACCGCGGGATGGAGAATAAGTACACTATCTATACTCCGTACACGATGCGGATATATGTACGGCGATGCTCATCGATCGGTCTGCGCGGCGGCATCTCGGTTCACGGCATCGCGGGGCCGGACAAGCATGTGGTCCGTACGGTTGTCGATACGGAATTGATTGACGGTGCAGCACTGCAGACCCAAGGGCAAAAACTCCCGAGTCCTGGCGGATGGATTCACCTGGTCGCTGAAAATGTTACATACCTACATCCATGTCATGTCACTCCTATCCAAGACCAGACGAACTTGCCTCGGCGCTGTCCCGATGAGTTTGCAATTCGTGAGCTCCCTGTCCCACTTTTCTCGTCCATCTTCTCGGATCAAGAACGGCGGATTTCTCTTTGTTTTTAAAGAAGAGACAACCAGAAAAATGGCTGAATGAGCGTCTAAGGGGCTTTCTGCTCTGATGGATAACTCCTTGCCGAATCTTGCGCGTCAGATTCAATCTGCCATTGAAATTGGTTCGTCTTCCAAGAACCAACACGCACAGCTTACTCCAACCGCTTACCGACCGGCCGAGCCAAATGACGTAACAAACTTGTCGAGGACCCATCTCATCCCATCTCATCCCATCCCTCTCCGGCTCCCACATTGGCGAGAGGAGGACTCCGCTGTCTTGCTTTTGTTCCTGGTTGATGCGTCGTGAAGAAAAAAAAAGACAAATTTTCTCTTTCTCGGCTCCAAGTACACAACGAGACAGACGCCAAATCGGAAGAGCAAAATCAACAAAGCTTCTCTCACGTGGCAGGGTTTCTGTCTTCAGGATCCATAGCTGGGAGCGGGCGAACGTCATCTTTTCGAAGCTCCGGAGCAGGGGTATTCGCGAAGCGCGCATCGTGATCGTAGACTCCGGTCTCAATCCCTGGCTGGCTACAGTCCGGAAATTCGCGCCTTTGATTTTCCTTCTCCAGTTGCCCCTTTTCCCGTTTTCTTTCTATTCCCCTTTTTTGTGTTCTTTTCTCTTTTTCATTACCTTTCTGTGCCTTTTTTTTTTTTTTTTGA
>SRPS01000302.1:0-26204 GCA_018360175.1 Claviceps arundinis
CGCTAGCAGGGGTGGCTGCAGCCCTCTAACCGCTTTAGGCTATGGGCAGGTCAATTGCACTAGTTATGTGCGTGTGAAATATACTCTCCCCTAGCACAGGATTCAAACAGCTCCACTTATTCAACGAGAGCCAATCATTTCGCCAAACTTTTCATGACTGCCCCCGCAGAGATTTGTAGGTACCTCCTAACCGTGTAGAATTGGCTCCGCTTCGCTTCGCGCTGTTTCTCCTCACTCACTTTACGAGGCGATCGTGTTTTTTTGGCGCGACAACTTCGAGTATCACGCCAAGTCACACCCTGTGACAACGCTTCTTTGGCCACCATATCTGGCATCCTCGGCGACAAAAGCTGACCAGCGAGCCAACAGAAAACGACCAGCTTTTGGCCAATATGGATTCAGCTGCGTGTGAGGCGCCTTTTATGGCCCGGGGACGTGATACCGACGATTCGAGGTGCCTTATGGCCCTTCTACCAGCAGAGACGAAGATCCAAATCATGTCTTACATCAGGAAACAGCAGTCGCTTTCTCGACTAGCCCAGAGTTGCCGAGCTTGGTATGGTCCCGCCACTCAGGAACTTTACACCAGGGATGCCAAGAAGCACACGTCGTTCGCGATCAAATGGATGGCTGCCCATGCAGTAGACGAGCAGACAACCGACTTCGCACTCAAGACGCTGGAGACTTCTCGTCGGTGGGGAGGCCAGATCGACGCCGTCAAACGTTTTTACCAATCAGATGTAGGACGATTGAACGAAGATCAAACAATGTACAAAACGTCGACTGCTCTACATTTCGCCGTCGTGCTGGGGAATATGCGCCTCACAAAAACGCTACTGGACATGAAAGCGAGTCTCAAAATTCCTTGTTCAAAGCGGCTTCAGGAATCAATGGGCTCAGAGGAAGTCTTGCGAAGACTCAGCTACTTCCGTTCTGTCTTCCCCGGTACCCATTTCGGCTTGGCGTTTCCTATTTTCTTGGCGTTCCTACAGAGCGACCCCGACATGTGCGAGCTTCTTTTGGAGCACGGAGCCGGCCGTGAGGCCATGATCTTCGTCTCCATGACTAACCGCCAAGTTATATCTATCCTGCATTTTGCGGCTGCTGACCCGACCACGGATTATCGCCATTGGAAATTTCTTTTTGACAATTTTCGCGAATATATCAACGAGCCCTGCTTACAAGCATTTCAATTAACACCACTTCACGCCGCGCTGATGGTCGGCTGCACCCAAGGCATGCAGATTGCGGTGGAATCCGGGGCAGACAAAGAGGCAAGAGATGCTGACTCACGTACGCCTCTATCCATCGGCGTTCGAGCAATGATACCCGACAAGCGCTCGGATCCTAGAACGGTTGAAGAGTGCACGATGTGTTTTCGGAAATTCGTGGAGTTGGGAGCCAGTGTCAATCCAGAGGGAGACTCTGTGCTATTGCATGCCGTGCGGTCATACGCCCCCTTTGCCTCCTCTCGCCCGGGCATGAGGCACGTGATATACTTCCTCCTGGAAAACAATGTTGATATCCACGCAACAAATGGCCCGCAAGATACAAACTTGGTTCATGAAATAGTCCAGGGTATTATTGGTGCACATGATTGGGATCCTGCGACGGAAGAATTACTCAAGGAGTTATTGAGCCACTTGGTCGATAGAGGCTTAAATCTCACAACACCGGCGCCGGAATTGGATTCACCATTGTACTGCGTCTTAGAACATAGTTATGCCAAGCCAGAATGGCTTTTCGACTTGCTCTGCGAGAAGGGCGCGACAATTCATGAAGACGAGGTAAGCAGAGCTTTCATTCGCTGGTGTGAGACCCGGCGACTGTGGGAGAGGAATAAATATGATGCGTGGTGGCAACATAAGGGACAGGAGGACGAAATGTTCCTAAAGTGGTGTGAGGGCCCTTACAACGCCTGGTGGTGGCAGCATGTCGAGCAGATATCGCCTCTAGCGGTCACAGAAGGTTTCCGAGTCGCGTTCGAGTACGAATCACGACAACTGTACGATATACTTACACACCTGCCCCTCCCCGTACCAATGGACGACTTATTGGTCAATATAGCCTCTGAATCCTGTCAGACATGGAGCTGGAGGCAAGTTGTGCAACGCGGGTTTGAAGACGACTTCGTTGCTACATGGCGGTGTCCCGACTGGGGAGACAACATGATTCATTTCACGGTCGGCAGGTACATTAATGAACACTCCTGCTACACAGCCGCGGAGGCGATCGAGGATATTCTGTACTTGAGGGACAAAGGTGTCGTTATGACCTCGCGGAATGCAGACGGAAAAAGCCCGCTGGACATTCTGTTGGAATCGGATCCATCCAGGGATGGCTTCATGGAAGTAGCAGCGGTTTTGGAAGGGAAGGCGCACAAGATGCAGGAACTGACGTGAGGGGCCAGGGCCCAGTGAGCATTTGGGCCTTGAACTCGACATTTCGAGTTCATATGGAGCGATCGACCTTTCTGCTCTCAGTGCTCTGGAATACAGAGTCGATACTGATAGCACCATTATTATATCGGATGGCTTGTTTCCGAACGAGGATTTTGCTTCAGATTGTGAAGCTGTTTCTTACGGGATCATGTTGTCAGAGCCGTCGGCTAACAGCCTAATCATGATTTTCCATGCGGCGCATTACCTATTCAAAACCAAATTTCCGGTAGGCAACGCACTCTCTGAAATCCATGAACTCAGAATCAATCGTGTCTGGGCTTACAATCGGGGTTCTGGCACAGCAAACGAGAAACACATTAGACTTATTTCCCAGCCTCGTTTCATTTGTCCCCCTGTTTTCTCTCTGCGTTTCAGGATTCATTCGGAGACAAAAATGCTGGATAAAGAACTGATGGAATCGCTAGTCTACATGTACTGTCGGGTACAGCCACCCCACAGTATGCAGACTCTGCATGCCCTTAACGCCATGCGAGTTGGAATCCCCTTTCCTCTTCTCCTGTTCCTAGATAGACAGCCAACCGGTTAACCTTTGTTCATATATACAACGAATTGAACGCAGTTGTCTCACCCCCTCGATGATGCGCATCCCATATTGATGTGACTACACCTACCCTGTTAACCCAACAAGAACTAATTCATCTGCGCCTATTGTCTATAAAAAAGTCGCAGTGCGTCGCAATGTTGCATTCGCTGTACTCTGCGCAAGTGTCTGGGTAAAAGTACCGATCGGCGATCACAGACTCTGCATTTTACAAACACTTAGGGACAACGCCGGAGAGAATGTTATCCTTTCGCGACGAGTCCAAACTTCGGCCCGGAAGACTAACAT
The DNA here is from genome assembly GCA_018360175.1 of Claviceps arundinis. Classification (NCBI taxonomy): domain Eukaryota; kingdom Fungi; phylum Ascomycota; class Sordariomycetes; order Hypocreales; family Clavicipitaceae; genus Claviceps; species Claviceps arundinis. The sequence continues at coordinate 3,292 of SRPS01000302.1, forward strand.
GTGTAAATACATATGTACATACAGTACTCAGATTAATGATCGTACATGGCTGACACTGCTGCACCCAATGAATAGAATGCAATACAGTTGTGCAAGGTACGTGTTGGTCGTATACGTTCATCCTCCAGCCTCCACAAGCAACCCCAATTACTCCGTAAAAACCTTCCTTTTGTGTTCAAGGATAATTGTCTATTCACCTGCAAGGCTGCAATTGAATGGCAGTATCTGATTCTCCTGCAGGCTGCCATCCAAATAGCACGATACTCTTGGCGCCTGGAGGGCAATGATCACGACCTGACGTACGTCGCGGAGAGCTACTCGTCAATCATGCCAGAACTGCTCGAGGCGGTCTTGACAAAGGCCGCCCTCTTCCACGTTGCATTCTGGAGGTGCATTGCTGAACTTGCAACTTGGGCAAGTGGAAGTTTCAGGTTGTTAACCTGCATACGGAGTGGGTAGTGTTACTGTGTATGCATGTACCGGGGTCCCCCTCATCATGGTCCATGGATGGCCGAGGATCACGTGGCGCGCCGCGCAGCGCATTTCGTAGCCAGATTCTAACAACTCTGCACATCGTTATAATGCATGCGAAAACTTCACTCAATCTGAGTCAATCACCACCCACTCCCCAAGTACGTTAATCTATCACCACTCACCCGAGAGTCCCGACACCATTTGTAATTTCTCATGCTCATTGCTACGCGAGATTCAATTTTCGCCGCGATCCTAAATGTACAAAAAGACAACGTGATAAGCTCTCGTTCGTGCTGCTTCTCATCACTCACTTTACGAGGGAATCGCGTTTTGAGGCGCGACAACTTCGAGTATCAAGCCGAGTGAATTCCCTGCGACAAAGCATCTTTGACCACCACGTCTGGCATCCTCGACGACAAAACCTGACCAGCAAGCCAACAAAAAGCGACCATCTTTTGGCCAATATGGATTCAGCTGCGCGTGAGGCGCCTTTTATGGCCCGGCGTGATACCGACGAGTCGAGGTGCCCCATGGTTCTTCTACCACCCGAGACGAAGATCCAAATCATGTCTTACATTCGTACACAGCAGTCGCTTTCTCGACTAGCCCAGAGTTGCGGAGCTTGGTATGGTCCCGCTACTCAGGAACTTTACACCAGGGATGCCAAGGAGCACAGGTCGTTCGCGATCAAATGGATGGCTGCCCATGCAGTTGACGAACAGAAAACTGACTCCGCGCTCAGAACGCTGGAGACTTCGCGCCGGTGGGGAGGCCAGATCAACACTGTGATACCGCATTTTTCGAGACTACGATTCAAGAAAGATCAAGAAATGTACGAGATGTCGACCGCTCTACATTTCGCCGTCTTCCTGGGGAATATGCGCCTCACCAAAACGCTACTGGACATGAAGGCGAGTCTCAAAATTCCTTGCTCAAACCGGCTTCGGGAATCAATGGGCTCAGAGGAAGTCTTGCGAAGAGTCAGCTACTTCTGTTCTGTCTTCCCAGGCACCCATTTCGGCTCGGCGTTTCCTATTTTCTTGGCGTTCCTACAGAGCGACCAGGACATGTGTAAGCTTCTCGTCGATCGTGGAGCCGGCCGTGAAGCCATGATCGTCGGCCGGTACGGACCGTCCGATGAACCCATAGCCATGAGTATCCTGCATTTCGCGGCTGCCGATCCGACCACCGATAATCGCCATTGGAAATGTCTTTTTGACAGTTTTCGCGAATATATCAACGAGCCCTGCTTAAAAGAACGTCAATTAACACCACTTCACGCCGCGCTGATGGTCGGCTGCACCCAAGGCATGCAGATTGCGGTGAAGACCGGGGCAGACAAAGAGGCAAGAGATGCTGACTCACGTACGCCTCTATCCATCGGCGTTCGAGCAATGATACCCGACAAGCGCTCGGATCCTAGAACGGTTGAAGAGCGCATGATGTGTTTTCGGAAATTTGTGGAGTTGGGAGCCAGCGTCAATCCAGAAGGGGACTGTGTGCTATTGCATGCCGTGCGGTCATACGCCCGCTCTGCCTCCTCTCGCCCGGGCATGAGGCACCTGATCTACTTTCTCCTGGAAAACAATGTTGATATCCACGCAACAAGTCGCCCGCAAGATACAAACTTGGTACATGAAATAGTCCAGGGTATCATTGGTGCATATGATCCGGATCCTGCGACGGAAGAATTACTCAAGGAGTTATTGAGCGACTTGATCGATAGAGGCTTAAATCTCACAACACCGGCGCCGATATTGTATTCACCATTGGACAGCGTCTTACAAGATAATTTTGCCAAGCCAGAATGGCTTTTCGACTTGCTCTGCGAGAATGGCGCGACAATTCATGAAGACGAGGTAGGCAGAGCTTTCATTCGCTGGTGTGAGACCCGGCGACTGTGGGAGAGGAATAAATATGATGCGTGGTGGCAACATAAGGGGCAGGAGGACGAAATGTTCCTAAAGTGGTGTGAGGGCCCTTACAACGCCTGGTGGTGGCAGCATGTCGAGCAGATATCGCCTGTAGTGGTCTCAGAAGCTTTCCGAGTCGCGTTCGAGTACGAATCCCGACAACTGTACGATATACTTACACACCTGCCCCTCCCCGTACCAACGGACGGATTATTTGGCGATCAAGCGTCTGCATCCTTCCAGACATGGAGCTGGATGCAACTTGTGCGACGTGAAGTGAACTTCAACGCTACGTGGTATCTCGATCACGGAGACAACATGATTCACGTCACGGTCGACATGTACAGTTCTGGAGACTTCCCCTACTCAGCCGCACACACGATCCAGGATATTTTGTACTTGAGGGACAAAGGTGTCGATATGACTTGTCGGAATGCTTCTGGAAAAACTCCGCTGGACATTCTGTTGGAATCGGGTAGATCTAGGGATGGCTTCATGGAAGTAGCAGCGGTTTTGGAAGGGAAGGCGCCTAATGCCAGACACATCGATACAAGCAGAGGGACATTATGGCAGGTGCTCATGAATAGTGCAAATGACAAGAGGGACAATAGACACGCGAGACAGCCACATTAGATAGCTCATGTGAGAAATCACAGAAAGAAATGTAGACGACAGCGCGATCGAGCATCGTGCCTTGCGACTTATCGGCCGTGACGGTGTAGGCGACTGTAAGAGGAACTGTGTAAGAATGCTAGAATACGTCCTTCAAAGGCCGCACTGGGCAGACAACACTCGATTCATATTGCCGCAGCGTAGACGTTGGCGAATCTATTTTCCGAAGATCCCTTACTGATAGTGACGGATTTCTACATTGGTAGCTCTTCTTACAGCATGATGGCGGCGCTGTTTCTTTCCATACTCATTTCTCGCTGCTAGAGACTGACACTCGCCAGCCCGTGAAATGAGGTGGTGAAATCGCAAACGGCCGCTAGTGCGGATGAATAATCCTAACATTTGGCCTCATAGGTGTGCGTCGAATCGGACTCGCGGCAACAGACTCGGCATGGGAAGGTCCGGTCTAGTGCCTCGCCGGCATACGTGCTGCTTTAGGAGAATACTACATCGGTCATTGAGCGCTTCGACGCCTCAATTATGGGAGAATTTGGAGTGGAAGACGATGGCTATGTATATCAGTTAGGTGTGAGATTCATACATCGAACATGACCAGACCAAAGAAAAACCGAGTACCTATAGCAAACATGCAGGACTGGTACGAAGGGCCGGAAATCTTCATTTATGCAAAGGATGGACACAATTTCCTGCTTTTCCTTGAGCTTAGATGATCTTTATCGGCGTCTACCCGCCATGCGGTTCTTCGAAGTACGAGTCAGTCTCCATAGGAATCCATCCCACATCTCCTTGTCCGTCGTGGCGAAAGGCGCTGACGCCGGATATCATACAGAAGTTTCTTGGACAAGGAGATGTGGGATGGTTTTTTGGGGAGGACTGGCTTGTACTTAGAAGAACCTCGTGGTGCCCCGTTCGCGTGGATGGCATCTATCCGCCACTTATCCAGGGATCAGCCCTTCACGCCTTAGTACATATGCCCAAAACTGGGACGCAGTGGCTTTAAATACACAACAACTGTTCGTCCGTACTCGTGCCTGATCTACTTTGGAAGTCTGACTAGGATCTCGCGTTGCAGGATCGACGTTGCTTGGACATATGCTTGCGTGATATGCCGTATTCATAACCAAATTTGTCGCACCGACAGCATGACGCTGAATCCTTGTATCACCAGCCGTGACTTCTCATTCGGGTCAGATGTGCCCTTGCCTTTGACTTTCCCAATAGTTCGTGAACCAAGAGTCGTACACCTTTGTCTACTTCAGGATCGTATCCCATAAAGACAACACGTCTCATGCAAGCAGGATTTCGATCTCGGTCTGAGTCGGTCATGTTAGAGGCCTCAAAGGCTTCACCGGGTGTGGTGATGATGCCCTGCTTTCTAAGCTCAAGGGAAAGTTGGAAAACGTGCTCCTCCTTTGCTGAAATGGAGACTTTCGACCCTTCGTACCAGTTATGCATGTTTACTATAGGTACTGGGTCTTTCTTTGGTCTGCCGCGTGGAGGAACTCCAGAAAGCCGGTTTTGCCGCAAACCCGAAAACGAGCCTGCCCCCAGAGGCACCCCCGAAATTCAATGGATGTATACCGATGGGCATGACCTAAAAGGGCCAAAGCGACAAGCTCGCTCTGGTCATGTTAGATGTACAAAACATGAAGCTAAGTATGTTGGGTGATGAAGTGATCGAGCGTCTTCATTTGATGTGATGTGCTACACTCCGTTCTGAGGCTTAGGCGGAGTTCGGAAAGAACGACTGGAAAGAAGACAGAGTCAATCCAAATGCTTGAGCGTTATTGTGATGTACGGAGTACTCGGCACAGAGAAAAGAGTCCACGAAAAGGGCAAGAGAATATTGTCACTGCCGGGGGGTTGTTTTCTGCCATGACATACCGCCTGTGACTCGTGCGTGCGCAGCAACGCGTGTCTTCTTTTCATCATCGACGCATATCAGTTCAGCTTGACTATGTAATTACAAAAACACCCCCAAAGCCCCCGTGAAAGTCATGGTATATCTCGACAATCAAGCAGGAGCTTCTTCTACCGACACAAACAAAAGTCCAGACGCTACGGAGTATGTACACACCTACCAATTCTTTCTCTCTCGGCTCGGTTCCCCCAAGCGTCTTGACTCTTATCGAACTCGGCCGGACAAGGCTCGCGCTGTGGAGCGGAACGGGGCGAATCAGGGGCGGGCAGCGGGGCAATCTTTTGGTGGATAGCTCCGGATGCAGCTCGCCGAGACCACTGACAGGGAAGGAGATCGGAAGGAAGCTGGAAGGAGCTTTGCTCGCTTGCCTCGGCCCCGTGTTCGCGCGCTCGGGCTTTACTTGAAAGGCGGGGAGGGCTGACTTTAGTAAACAATCTCGCGTTGCTGCTGCGTGGACCAAGACGGAGCTTGCTGGAGGACAGCTTGCGCTCTGTTTTTCTGTCGAGCAAATGTGATTGTACAGATGAAGCCACAAAGGCTTGAAGCCAGTTCGCCAACAAAAATTTGCACGAAAGATGATATGTAAGTGGTCGATTTTAAGTGGATGTCGATCGAAGTGGTCGCGTCTGATCCCCGCTTTTCCATTTTCTTTTTTTTCCTTCCCCTGCGAATTGGTGCCCCGATCCTGGTTAACAAAATCCCCGGCCTGTCCAGTGTCCACCACCGTACCTGCGTCCGCGACGCACTCCTCCTCCTCCCTCCTCCGACTCCGACTCTTACTCTCATCTCATCTCATCTCCTCCTCTCCTCTCCTCTCCTCCTCCTCCAACTCCATCCTCCCCACGACCAGCAAAGGTGAGTAATCACTTCTTGATTGCCTGTGTAATGTTTTCGCTCTTGCCACTCTACTCTCGCAGTTGCACATTAGGCGCGTCTTGGATCGCGAGCATCGAGTTGTCTTTCTGAGAACGGAGCATGCGCTTGACTTGTATCCGCTTCCAAGACTTGCCGCGTCGCTGTGTCCTCATGCTCCGTAACGCGACTTGTGCTGCCGACAACTCAAGCGCATAGACTCTGCGCCAAACAAGCAGCAGTCTGCGAGTGACTTCACAAAAATAATTGATATTGACATTTTTCTTTGCTAGAGTTCCTGTTGCTCCTTTTCCGTCCCGCAAACAGACACCCTTCACACAATGGCTGCCATTGACACCGCTCTCGTGGCCCGCGAGGCCCTCAACACGCTGGGCAAGCGCAGTTGGCCATCAGAAAATGCCGGCGTCATGGTTGTTTTTGTTATTGTCTTCCTTGGTATGCAGCTCTATTTTCATACTATGACCCTCCTATAACTAGATTTGAAAACGCGCCCCCACCTCCAAATCACAACCGAAAAAGAAGATATGCAAGAAAGAAAGAAACCTGGAGAAACCAAGACAGGAAACATAGATGTGCTAACATCTTCTCTGTAGTTGCCTGTGGTATCATTGCCGTCTACATCACCAAGTGTCTTGCCCGCAGAAAGGAACGCCAGCCGAGCAAATAAGTAAAGACTAATGCTGGCTGGCTCTTGCTTGGCAGAGGACCCAGCATGGAGGGGGCCTATGGCAGACCTGCCCAGCACGGCGGGACGGCCAATGGATGCAGGGATATATCAATCAACATATGCGACATTTGGTGATGATTATGAAACAGGCTAGACACATGCCGGCGGTTTTTACTTTTAATTAATTTTTCGATCTGCTTGCCCCGCTAGCTCAGCTCTGGTTGTTGCATCCGCTCGTCGGTCGAATTCTCATTTCTTTCCCTCGACAATGCCTTTACCCGAAGTCCGTGGCTATCTCTTCCGACTCGCAGCCGACCGATCGCTCGGGAGTACTTGTCACGTTTGTTTATTACTCGCCATGTCGTCAGGATTTGGAAAGCGGTGTATCTGGTTGTGTATGATGTCGGCGTGTTTTTGTGGTTATGGCAGTTCAAAGGATGGAGTGTGGTACTGGAAAAGAGGCGCCTGGAACGTCGGTACGCCTGGACGCATGTAGTTGTTTGTGACAAGGCTTGGTGTAATCTATACTTCTAATACTGTCAACTGATACCTTGACTGATATCTGAACTTGAGCTTGATCTGATACGTCTCAAAGCACGAATCTTGGTCGAGCTCGTCTCAAGAGCCTTTTGTATGCCCAAGAGCCTTGCTTGTGCTTCACATCATACTCATAAGCCCTTCCTCACAAACCCTCCTTGGCCAACATGTCCGCCACAGCCAGATAAAAGGCCACGGCATTGAACCCCCCCGGAACGCCCATCCACCGCCGAACCATCCACCTCAGCCGGTTTTGCCAATTGATCAAATCCAAATGATTAACCCCCATCAATGTCCCCTGATAGACACCCCACCGACTACTCTCCACACTCACCAACCCATCATTCTGGCCCTCAGCCCGCGCAACCACCCTTCCAGACAAGCGAAACGGGCTCAACAACGGCGGCCTCTCATCCATCACAGCTCCATACGAGAAATACCGCACCGCCTCATCATCCACAACCTCTTTATTGAACGTCTCCCGCATATACCGCGTCGTCAACTCCCGAAACGCACCCGTCTCCAAACCAGCCCTCTCCAACAAGCCATACAGCCTCGGGAGATGCAGTAGCCCAGCCTCCGCCCCCAACACATAATCCGCAAACGGGGACCCCCTATGCGGTGTAGATATCGTCGTCAAAGACGCAACGCGTACTTTACTTCTGCGCGGCTTCTCCCCCCCCTTTCCCCCGTCCACGTCTGCACCCGTGCCCTGCGCAGCCAACATCTCGGAAATCATATACCGGGCATCTAAACCCCCCATGCTATGCGCAATAATATTAACCGGCCCCCCGAGATGCTGCGCGGCAATCTGATCCGCTAGCGTCGCAGCGCGCACACGTATTGAACTCGAGGGAGGGACACGCGTGGTAATCACACGGGCGCCCTGTGCGGTGAGTGCTTCGCGAATGCCGCGCCAGTAGTGGATCGCGGGGAGGGGGAGGGGGAGGAGTTTGGAGACGGGGAGGCGGAGTTCTGAGAAGCCGAGGAGGCCGTGGGCGAGGACGATGGGATATCGAGGGGTGGCTGAGGAGGGGGGGTTGGGTCCGGGGGGAAGGTGTGCTTGTTAGCTGGACTGTAAATTGCGTGGTGGTTTATTGTGTGTATGTAGTTTGGAAGGCTGCTTTGCTCTGGTTTGCGCTTCGAAGTTCGGTGGACGGGAGTGCGTTCCGCAGACAGCGATGCTACGTAGTGAGAGAGAGGTGAGGAGAGGCGTGAGGAGGCATGGTGTATGTACCGTAGTTGTCGCGGATGAAGGCATAGTCATCTTTGATTGTCTTGCTGGCTAGGTCCTTGACGCGGGCATCTTCTGCGCGTGAGGGGGCGCATGTATGGAAGGGGTGTTGTAGGCGGCGGGGGCGAGGGCAGGTGGTGCGGGGGAGGCATGGGCGCATCGCTTCGTGGGCGAGGATGCGGATGTGTTTGGGGTCTTGATTTCGTGATCGGTTCCATGTGTTTATGGAGTGATAGATGAGCTGTGCCGTCACTGCCGTGTGGACGGATGGGTGAAGTGGGTGACGATGCTAGGTTGACATGCTATCCTGGTTGAATTTGTCGCGTGCATGGACATGCGGGCTGACGTCATCCGCCAAAGCCGCGTTATGTACATATGTACCTCCGTGCAAGGTTCACCTACAAGGGTCACCTACGGCTAAATCATTGCGCGCATGCACTACCTTACCCTGGCATTCAATGACGAAAGTCCGGTACGGAGTTGTAGGCAAATTACAGCCCATGGACTCTGGAGTAAGGTTGTGTAGGTACATACATATGTACATTAGGTACGTATTAGCCACTGCGGCGCTGCCGTCATCTGCTCCTCAATGCGCGTGTTCTGGTAGTATCACCTATATGCATATCAGACTCATGTACAGAGGTTTGCCTGTGAGTAAACTGTTACTCTGTGGTCCGAGGCCATTGTGCAGTGGTGCCGTGCCTCGATACAAAACACATTGACGATGCTCCACCCTGAAAGAGTGTCATCTTATGTGAGGAAACATGCACAAGCCCATCGTTGTCCAACTTGTACTGGACGAGATTCCAGGCGCTGAAGGGAGCCTTCATATCTGGCAGCCTGGCTTTTCTAAATGCCAAAAGCAGGAGCTTGATGACTATCACGACATAGGCCTCTTCTCTCCTGTTATTTCTCGCCATGGCATCAGAATCCGTCGCATCTAGGTCCGGGTTAGCTCAAACTGTTCATTGTTCTCACATGAATATTGCAGGGTGGAACGTGTCCATACAATAATAGAAATTCGTGTAATTCCGGAGAATTCTCTATAGAATACAGTATAAGATACCCGCTAACTTTATCATTTGCCTGACGGTCCTGGACTCCTGGCTGACTACCATCCTGGTCAATTGACGTCTGGTTAATGACTCCTCCACCTCTGTTTGGTCTCCGTCCACGCTCCAGCGCGCGGTTAACTCCGAGAAACTTCAAACAGGCGCGCTGCTTCCGACTACCCAAAAAAACCCTTTATATTCGCCGTGTCTGTACCAGGACTATGACTAGCTTCACAAACAACAGGCGCGACAACTTGATCTTCGCGATACAGGTCATCATCGTCAATCATCATCATCAACAACATCACCGTCATCAGCTCTTTTCTGCAGGCATCTGACTTGGCGCATCCTCGTTCGTCACCCCACTATACGCCGGCCGAGACTGCAACCCGTCAAACGGCCCCGAGAGGTTCTCCGCCACCGCTTCATCGTAACTCGGTGGCGCGTCGTCGTACGGAGGAGCTGTTTCTCCCGGTTGTAGCTGTGGAGGGTACAACGGGTCTGCGGCTGGCCTCTGTGGTAACGACGGTCGCTGCTGATTTTGATTCTGACTTTGCGATGAGGCCGCTGGCGCCACATTCGTCCGCGGGGGTAACCGCGGGGGAAAACTCACGGTCGCTCTCCCGGGAGCGGTATGGTTCCTGGCTGCTTCCACCAGCGCGGGGGGAGGCGTGATGCCTGAGAAGACCTGGATTGATGCAAAGTGCAAAGGTAGGTAGATGGTCTGTGGATGGTTGCTGATCCATCCGGACTTGGCTTTCCCCCAGCAGATACCAAGCTTTAATTCCAACTCGTACCGTCTCGATAGATTGCATGTAACGAATGAGGGTGCGACCGTGTTGGGTAATGGCTTGTCTCTCCACAGGCTGTCAGGTATGGTGACTTCGGACCCGACCGCAGCGTCGGACTTGCTGGTAAGAGGAATGTTGAGGTCGACGCTAGAGGCGATAACCCATCGGTTGATCTTGCTGTCAAAGAGATTATGTGTTCGGACCTCTGTGATGCCAATGAGTTCCATCTGGAACGAGACCAGGGTCAGCTGCTCTGGGCAATCCACCAGTTTCTTGGCGATGAGTCGAAGCGGAACGGCTTTGTTGCACGTCAAAACCGCAGGATGAGGGAGCCAGGCCGACATCTCGACCGACGGTGCGGGCGCTGCATTCTGTGAGGGTGAAGCAGATGCGCCAGATGTGTCCGGCTGGCTGTTCTTGTCGTTTTTGCTCGAGAAGAACGAGCTCTTCTTCTTGGTTTGCGGGACGGGGGATCGCGGTCGAAATGTAAACGGACGTCTGGCGAATACCTCCTGGCCCGTCTTCGGTGGTCGCGGCGGCTCAATGGGCAAGAACTTGTACCCCATCTGAATCCTCCAATTCTCCTTTAAGAACCCCGGCCGCTGAACCGTCACCTTGATGTAGTACCGTATCTCGGCCTCCATAGGATAACCGGTCAGCGAGGGAGGCAGCGTGCGCGTGACATGCTGAAAGAGTAGCTGTTTCGTGCCATCCATGACTCGCACGCCACCCATTCCAAAAAGCCCGCCGCCGGATCCGAAGCCTCCCACCCCGCCCAGGCCGCCGAGCTTCGCCATCGCATTCGGGTCGCTGCAGGCGTTGTTGATGGGCAGCTTGAACTGGAAGGGGAACGTGTGCTCGCCCGGTTGAAGCGGGAACGCCCCAAAAGGGTTCGATGTGCTGGAGTGGTACTCGTCCGGAAACACCTGCTGCAGCTTGTACAATATCTTGTGGTTCTCGCTCACCACGCTGCCGGGCGGGCCAGGCATCGGTCCCGGCGGCCTTTGCACGATCTCCCCGGTAGTATACGGGTTGGGCACCTGAAGCGCCGTCGTGGATTCCCCTTCCAGCTTCACCACAATGTTTCCGACCTGCTCGGATCGGTTCAGCCCAAGAATCACGCGACCCTTTATAACGTCGAGGTTGGTGTAGAACTCCGGGCGTTCGTCGAGAGCCACGCGGAGGGACATGGTGCCTCTAAGCTGCCCGAGCGAGGAAGATACGGATGTCGCAGGTCTCGTGTCTCTAAAGACCTCTTTTCGAAATGCTATCGTTGGGGAAAAAACCGTCTGGTGAACGCTGGGGAATGGCGGAGGAGACGAAGGTAGAATACAGGGACAAGAGAACCGCCGTGTGTTGATTCTCTTGGCATGCTGCGGGTCCGAGACCCTTTGTTGGAACTTCCAGAACGTCGCAAGTACCGTAATAAGCCTGCGCAGGCAGATTTCTTAGAACGCCTTACGGTTGAAAATGGGTGGCTTGTCGAAAGGACCATGATTGAGGTCGCGTTTTCCTCGTCGTCGTTGGGCTAAGCCACGAGCTCGAGCCTCGAGCTACCCCGTTTGAGCACAACGGACCCACAAGGGAGGCAGGGAAAAAGATGACATCAGCTGCCCCGCAATCTTCTTTGGACACCCATGGAAACTACCATCATCAACGGCTACCTAAGGTATGTGCCCACGTCCTCGAATTGACTTCACGCACAAGCGTGGCAATAACCTTGGAGATTTTTTTTTTTTTAAAAAAAGAGGTGTTCCCAAGATGTGCGAACAGAAACACCTCTTCAACGAAATGAGGTACCTTGGTAGAGCCGCTCAGCGAAGACGATAAAAACGGAGGCACCATCACAAGTTTTACAACCACATCAGCGGCCACATCAGCGGCCACATCAGCGGTCATGCACCATGAGCGACACATCTTCACACATGGGAGATCTTGGTGACACTTTCAACTTAATTCTCTAGCCGTAATACGTTTACGCCCTACTGCTTGGGAATGTTAGGATCAGACCAACCTCCAGCAAGAGAGCGTTGATCCATGAAGTGCTCGATTAGCACATCGGAATGCGAGGAATGCGTTGGAGGTAAATGCGCGAGGCAAAGACAAATCCCATGGATCTGCGGACATGCTGCGAAAGCGTACAGCTGGATACTTACCAAAGGGCGAAGCACGCCGAAGCGAGTCGAAAACATGTCGCGCGTCCCAGCTATGGCTGAGACTCGACAGCGGCGAAGCCTCTTTTCTCAAAGAGCAAGAGACAGCCCGTGCCTGGTCGATGAGAAAATAATTTCAAGCACACACAAGAAAGTTTCTTGGACGCGTTGGAGTCTGGAGTTCACCTCGTGAAGTCGGGAGTGCCGCGTCACTGAACTCCGGATCGAATGTGCGGGCTGACCACTCCATGTTGAACATGGAAAGCCTGAGCGAAGTTCGAACAGATGGCGTTGACTTCCCAATAAGGCTAGTCTCTATGAACAGATGAGGTTCATCTAAAGCTGTTCTCGCTTTCCCTTACTTGGCCTTCTGAACGCAATCACCTCCTTGGCAGATGCCCTGCTGGTCATCTGTGGTTTATGGCTTTGAACAACTGATACGTCTATTCTGGAAGAACACTAGACGACATCGTTACGAGAATGGGCAAAAAAAAGCAGCATTCGGATAAGAAGGAGAGCAACACCGTCATCTTCGTGACTCGTGGTCAGACATCGAACCGCCTGCGATGTCACTGCTATCTGACAGTCTCCTTCAATCGTTCACCATGATGGCAAGGACGTGAGTTGTCATATGAGCGCTCAAGAATTTGTGAAATCTGAAGAATGAAGAAGCACTTGTCTGAAATTTCCCTCCTCTTGATCAACAGGCAATGAGAAGCTGCCCCTGCGACAGAGGCATGAAACGAGGCAGATACACTCGCAAAAAAATTGAGTCTCAGAGCGGAAGTCCAATGCCTCGATATGATGGCTATTGTCGCACTTTCCGAATGTTCTGCCAATAACACAATGACAGGTATACATTGCCTCTCTGTAGATGGAGTCCTGTTGGCTCACGACCATCTCAATTATTCGCGAGCCAACAGGACTCCATTTATATAGAAGCAATGTATACCTGTCATTGTGTTATTGGCAGAACATTCGGAAAGTGCGACGATAGCCATCATCTTGAGGCATTGGACTTCCGCGCTACAACATTCGTGGCCTTGGGTCAACTCGACAATGCTATGAAAGATGCCGAATGGATGCTGGAATTAGCTCCCAAATTTCCAGATGTTAGCTGTCTTGCCGTGAGCCATATGAAGCCCTTTCATCGTGGCTAACAGTCTTGACGCTAGGGATACTTTCGTCTGGGGAAGATTGTGCAGCTTCAAGGGTATGACGAGTATGCCTGGAAGATCTTTACTTCTGGGATTGAGGCAAACCAGGATACTACCATCTACTCCTCGCCTAAATTGCAGGTAAGTTGGTGTGATCTTCGGCCCAAGCGTATCATGACACGGTAAAGTTTAGTCTCTATTTCTAACCAGTTGAGCATCTAGGATCTTTACGATGCACGCGAGCCACTGAACCGGCTCTTTTTCAGACAAGATCCGTTGTTCCTGCCTGCAGAGATTGTCAAGAATATCTTCTCGTGGCTGGATTGTGATGAATTGCGGTTCGTTCACTTTTCCTTTCCCCTTCCCTGTTCTCGTACCACAGACTCACAGCAAAGTTCCTTGGCTAATACGGTGCATGGCACAGTGGCTGCTTGGAAGTTTCAAAGAAGTGGGCAGACACGCTCACCAGACCCATATACGCCCGGTTATGGAGGGACATGACGTTTTCAGGGTTGGCCCGGGGACCAAGTACCGATGAATTGAGGAAGATGCTGTCCTAGGCAGGAGATGGAGTTGCCCGGAAGATTGTGATACCAAGAGTTATGCCGCTCACTGATTCAATGTCCACGCTGCTGCTCGAAGAATCGCCCAGCCTGGAACATTTGGAGTTTTTGACACTAGCAGCGGACTTGTCGTTTCCTTCGAATGGGAAGACATGGGACCGACTGAAGTATTTCTCTTTTCAGAAGAGCTGGCACGCATCTTACGATCGGCGTGCAGCAGACCTCGTCTGTCAGCTTCCTCATTTGTTCTTTCAGAACGCTGCCAGCCGTTTGGAGCATCTCGAATTGGTGGGGATTCCAGCGTTATGGTAGTATACGGCGGGATGCCAGTCATATCCCATCTTCCCGAATTGAGGATATTACGCATGAGTGAGCCTCCAGGGACATTTACCGATCCGTTGCCTTTGGTTTGCCTCCCCCCGCCTCTCAGATATCCCTAGTGACGCGTGAGAGGCTGAGAGCAAAAAGACTAACTCCTTGAACCGTGATAGTACCCTCTTTCCATCGCCTTTCCAAAATTGGAACAGCTTTTCATGGGGCGCGATCTACCACAGCTGGATCCCTCACCCCTGTTCAAATGGCAAGAAAGACGGCAAGATATCTGGCCGCACCTAAAGGCGCTTATATTCGAGATCACTGTTCCAGTATCACGGGCTCATGAGGAAGAAACACGTTTCATGCTACAGTCCCTGATGTGTCTCAACCACGGGAAATCACTGCAGCATATTCGTTTACAATTCTACTTCCACGCATTCAATTTGCCTTCCAGCATTGCCAAATCTCTTTTCCCTGATTTCGACGACGACCGGTCTTTGGATTTCCAAAATCTGCGCTCCTTCAGCTCGAATTTGTTCAGCCTTCCACCCAAAGGGGCCCGAACCTTGCTGTCCAATTCAGTGCAGAATAACCGATCGACATCCTTCGACATCGGCTTTCGGGATCACACAGGCCCTAATCGCCCTACATCCGGGGACTCTTCCCATCTGAAAAGCTACGAATGGGCCCGTGGCGCTTCCTCCGTTCAAGCGATGGGGCTCTTCGGATTCCGCTTCGGCCACTACCCCGGGGATTACGAACATCATCCCCTGGCGGAATTTGTTGCCACGTTTCCCAACCTGCGGACTTTGAGCATTTGGAGCCCATACTACGGACTGCCCGAGCTGGCGGCGTTGGTGGGTATGACTCTCAAGGTCACGCATCTAGAGACCATATACATGCGATCCGTCGATGATGAGATCTTCGCGCAGCTGAGGCAGGCGGCACAACAACAGGGCGTGCGGTTGGTGGAGATTTCTCGGTCAAGGGAGTGGCCGGTACAGCTGGAGGCGTAGGAGGAGAACTTGAGAAGGTCAACTGGGACAGAGCGGCAGCCGTTGTTATAGACACAGTATATTGGGTTTGCAGTGGTCGGAGAGATTGTGTTAGTGAAGCTGTACAAGACGATCCATTGCGTCGGATAGGTTCGTGTCAGCTATCGCGAGCGATCTAGATATCAAAAGCAGTTCACTTTGTGTATAGTGACATACTCCGTCATTCGAAAAAGGAGCATAATCCAAACTGTCCACCAAAAGGTACCTACTGTATGTTAGGTACATGTTACGTTATATCGAGGTTTGACTGTGACCCGTGCTCACTGGTAGTGGTGACTGCTGCTAGTGCCAAAAGATTGGTGACCAATGAAAGTACATGGCATTCCTGACGGCAGACTTAGACCTGTGCCATTTTCTTCTCGAGCGAGGAGTCGAGCGTGACGCCATGATAGTCGGATCTGTGCTTCACAGCACGCGCATTTCGATCCTGCACTTTGTGGCTGCAGACCCGACCCCGATATGTCCTTTCTCAATTGGCTTGCAGGTCAGGTCTTGTCGTTTAGTATGCCATACTATGGAAGTTGAGTATCGCGCTGTGGCGGCCTTCGAATCCGAGAACGAGAATGGAGCTGGAGGAAGATTGTTGCACGCGAAGTAAAAAATCTGACTTCGTCAAATCGATTGCCGTCTCCGGAGATAATGTACTACGCCTCACCGTTCACGGTTCGGTTTTGAACGACGATGGACACAATCCACTAGAAATGCCAACGAGCTTGGCTAGCGATGACACGGACTGCTCAGTTGATAGGGTTGCTTCTGGTGGGCAAGGCCAAAAGTCACTCCCGAACGAAGGACGAGGAGAAAGGCATACCGGCAGATGGCAGCCCTTCGAAACGAACAGGAGAATCCAGTCGTATCCGGGCCAAAGGCGTCCTAATATCGCTGAATGAGTGTGGAGAAATTGTGCTCCCAGACAGGATCAAGATGATGAGGCTTGCCATCTACCAGCTTGCCTTTCATCACTTCCATCGTTTGGTATTAAATTTTCAATGTTGTCTGTGAGTTAAATTTCTCCACACCCATGGAACGACGTCAGGACTCAGAACAACTTGGGCCTAAACAAGACTGGATTCTCCTGTTCGTTTCGAAGGGTTGCCATCTGCCGGCATGTCCTTCATGACCTCCATCGTTCGGAAGTGACCTTTGGCCCTCCCGCCAGAAGCAATACTGTCAACGCCCGTCATCATGGATTGGTCTGCTATAGCAATTTTCTCTTCTTATGTCCCAGGTCTTGTGCAAATTGCGGTTGTTTGAATGGCTGAGATCCAAGAACAGCATTTGTGTGAATGTCAGTAATAATCAACCCCCAGTGGGATCGGCCACTGAATGTGGCAAGGGCCGATGGTTGGGGCTTGGAACGAATGTCAGTTCAGAACGCAATAATCGACTGCAGCTCTATAAGAATCTCAAGAGGTGTGTGTGCTCTCTCTGAGTCCTGGGAAGACCTGCGATGATATATTATACTTACATTGACGCCACGTGTCCTCCTGTCTGTCACCGGCTCACTGCCTGATTATCCCGAAGGTCCCGGTCCTCAAGGCTTGGCACCCCGGACTCCATGATGATTACTGCATCTCCGTACATAAGCAGGTTAGGTACCTGTTAGGCTGTTAGTCTCTGACTCTGTGCCAAAAGCGCGGAGCGGTCGCGAATGTGCCGGCGTAGAAGAAGAACAAATGATGGGTGGCAGATACTGGTGATCTATATCCTCGAGACAAAAACAGGACAT
The DNA here is from genome assembly GCA_018360175.1 of Claviceps arundinis. NCBI lineage: Eukaryota > Fungi > Ascomycota > Sordariomycetes > Hypocreales > Clavicipitaceae > Claviceps > Claviceps arundinis. The sequence continues at coordinate 20,359 of SRPS01000302.1, forward strand.
GAATCATCCTGTCCCTTCTCTCCACTACCTAATGGATGAGAGAAAGCTCGCACAATATACATAGCAAAAACCGGAGGAAATACGGAGTGAACTATGTACTACGTAAACCTGGACATGAAGTTATGACGATGTGATGACCCGCAACAGCGTAATCCGAAAAATGAGGGGTAATAAAGGGCCAAGGCATAGGAGCTTTGGCTGGAAGCCTGGAACATCAGCCGCTTCTATCGGCTTCCACGCAGCAATCCCGATTCCCGGTGCACTGTGCAGTGTCGGAGGCTCGGAGCCCAGTCCAACACTAATCCCTCTTCCATCACTGAGATGAGGATTTTGCTGTCGTGAGATTTGCTCAATCTGCAGCTTTGTTCCGTACATTTTGTTGCGCAGCTCTGTCACATTGATCGCAGTTTCGTGTCAGCTGCGTTGCTGGGTGCTGGGAGCCGTATCACGTGATGGCCCTACCGGCCGAACGCAACCGAGTCTCCCAAATCTCCATCCTCCACAAGTTTCACGACCCACTTCATTTCTCTCTTCAAGCTCTCTACCTACGCTCTCGTTTTTTTCCTTTGGAAGGAGTTCATCGCCACTTAACATCAGCCTCGTCTCTCCTGTCAGAGTATTTTCTTCTTCTACTCTCTTACAATCTCAAGCTACAATTATGTGATCGTGGCTTGACGAGCGATATCAGTCTGCCGTGTCCGAATCCTGCCAGGGGCTAGAGTACTCAGTGTCTGCTGAGACCATATCAACTCCTGCCCCTGTCCGAGGCCATCCCTTTCTCAGATCAAGCCGCCCTTTCCGACTCTGCGAGTCGTCTAGCTCAACTGCCTCTTTCGCTGGGTAGCTCCCCGATATCGTTTGAACACGGTTCTCCCTTTGTAATTCATGGAGATTCCAGTTCGTATTGCTGTTTTTCCATGGATTACAAAAGGACAACTGTGTTCAAACGACGTCAGAGATCTACCCAGCGAAAGAGCAAGACCGATTCGGCTTTTTAATTAAAACTTGACAAACAGACTCTCCGGTGCGGCTCACTACTGTGGTTCACGGTCCTGACTCCGAAGTCGCGCTTTAGTGCCTTCTGCAACATTCTCCCTCAGCAGGAGACTAGCCGATTATTACCAGTTGAGGGCCACGACACTCGACAATGCTCCTGTGGCCGGCGACAGCGACGGCTCATTTTCTTATTTTTTCCTGACTTGTCCTAGGTAGGCGTTGTACCTATTTAGGACCAATCCGGGAAAATCAGCTGCTGCTGTCGCCGGTTACAGGAGCGTTTGTAGGTAGTGTGATGGCGCTTAACAGGCAATAATCGGCTAATCTCCTGCTGAGGGAGAACCAATATAGTATTGGCACGCAGCAGTGGACATCGGAGATCTTTCACGCATAGAGATCTGAAGATGTGAAAAATCATGAGTTCAATGACCAACAACTCACAAGTTTCAGTCATTTAAACGTTTGCCCTCCCCACCCAGCCACATATTTTGCGTACGAATAAGCAAAAAGACCTGGAACGAACGACTTCGACAACATAGGAACATAGTCAGGAATGCTTTCATAGTCGCTCAGCGCAGATGATGACTATGCGGGCGTTATCACAACCACAGGAAGCGGTCCAGAATCGTGGTCGACACACGAAATACGTGAATGCCACTCTCTACCAAACTGTACCGCCGTGATAGGCCGGGTTCCTGTTAGAGGTGACTTGGGGGAGACAGGCACAGACCATCCTCGATCACGACATAAGCAAGCGATGACATACCAGTATATGCAGAAACTTGAAAGTCGAATCGAGAGCACAGACGCGCAACGCGGGCCGAAAATGCGCTGTTTGTAGACATGCTGTTATCACGAATGGCTGGAAGCTTGTTCATTCGGCGCCACAACACAGAACGACCTCTGTCACGGCCACTGGCTGCTGCCCCTGACTTGGGGTTTCGACTTTACGTTGGACGTGGAAAGAATTTATGCGAACAGAAGCCATCGACACCCGAATCAAGCTAGTCTCTACCTAGAGATATGAAAAGTCCACGACCTTGTTCTTGTTTTCGCTCTCAATGCTTGTTGAATGTGTTCACCATTTTGCTGTCTACTTTCCGGGCAATCCTGGTTCATGGCTCGTGAAGAAAAGATGCGTCGCTTACGGGAGCACACTTGGCGAAATCGCGGGCTCGTCATGACGGAATCAAGCGATATAAGAGCGTGCAATGTGCATGACAAATGATGATAAGAACATAGAGATCATCGGACTGTTTGGGCATCTAATCACCTGCCAATCTTCCTTCGTTACCTGATAGCCTCAACAATAAGCACGTCGCACGACGAACCGGTACACGATGAACTCGAACACGGTGAACTCAAACACGGTGAACCCGAACACGGTGAACTCGAACACGGTGAACTCGAACACGGTGAACTCGAACACGGTGAACTCGAACACGGTGAACTTGGCTATGGTGAATTGGAACATGGTGAACTCGGATATGGTGAACTGGAACATGGTGAACTCGAACACGATGGTTCGAATCCGAATGTTCACATCCTTATCCCCCCTTGCCATCCTGAACTATATATTTATCCTCCTCGACCTCACTCCTTCAGGCTTTTTCCTAATTACTTGAGTCTACTATCTGATCACCTCAAGGCTGCCTGAAACTTCTTCAGCTCTTTGTTAAAAGCGAGTCAAGGTTTCAAGCGTTTTCGAGGCTTTTCATACAAACTCAAAAGACACTGGTGACTGGCCTAAGCTCCCTACATATTCATTCAGCTCCTCACCACTCGCCTTGATCAGACGACAAATCCGCTCGATATGGATTCCAATCTAATGGTTCATCTGATACCAGAACTCAAGATCAAAATCTTGTCGCACCTTGATACACCGGCGGCACTTTCTCGCCTCGGCCAGTGTTGCCGAGCCTGGTACGAAATCACGAACGAGGAGCTCTATAAAAGGGACGCCAGGGAGAATGTTTCGTTCGCGATGAAATGGATGGCTGCACATGCGGTCGACGAGCGCACAACCGACTCCGCGCTTAGAACGTTGGAAGTTTCTCGACGCTGGGGCGGCCAGATCGACGCAGTCCTGCCGCAAACTGATGCAGAGCAGATAGGCCGGATAACGTATGAATCATTGACGGCCCTTAGTATCGCCGTGGCCATGGGCAATATGCGCCTCGCGGAAACCCTGTTGGACTTAGGCGCACGTCACGATGTCCCTTGCTCGGGTGCGGTCATGAAGCTTGTTCACTCACCAATGGTGTACTCGATGAGACGGATCTACATCCAAAGCAACCTTGCACAATACTTCCTTCTCAGCGGCACACTCGTGCTCTATTTCCCCATTTTCGTGGCCTTCATGCAGAACGACTCTCACATGTGCCGACTTCTTCTCGAGCTCGGAGTCGGGCGTGATGCCGTGATGATAAACAATCGTGGCAATCCGGAGCGCATTTCTATCCTGCATTTTGCGGCTGCAGATTTGACTGAGGATTATGACCGGTGGCGCCTTTTGTATGACACGTTTCGTGAGCATATCAATGAACGCTGTGGGGATGCAGGAGTCACGCCACTTCACATCTCTATGAGGAGCGGCTGCAACCAAGGAGTTCACAATGCGTTGGAGGCAGGGGCAGACACAGAGGCCAGAAACAATGCCATGCAGACGCCGAGGATGGTGGCCAGGCAAGGTTATTAGTTTACGAATTACACGTAATTGGGACGCTTACTCATGTGAGAATCTTATCACTTTAGTGAAATCAAAAACCAAGTAAAAGTCGATCCCTTTAAGATGCTCATAAACGCCACTCACACATATCATGATATATAATCGAAATAATTGTCGACAGTCGCCTTTTGTCGCCTCCAGTTCTCAATGTTGTGTGTGTGTCATTTGAGTCTTGACTGGATACAAGATATCGGTTCGCCTAGATCTAGCGTTGCCCCGTAAATTAATGTGATGCATGCAGTGTGTGTGTTGCACAAAAGAGTTGGTACCGGGCTTTTGGCTGGATGTCGACAGTGCTGACAAATTACAATGCACGCCCAATACATAACAGCTTCACAATCTGCAGCAAAATGCACTTTAGTCTTTCAGTGTTCAGAAATAAGCGTCGCGATGGAATGATGTGTTTTCTTCTGCATTTGAGAGCAGACAGCCCAGCCGCTACTTAGTACTTACTAGTATGAACTCAAAATAATCTCATCTTCCGAAGTTCCAATTGGCTATGTAGTCGTCTCCAAAGACTGAGACTCCTTGTGCGCCCATCTTCCCCTCGAGAAGCGTAACTAATTCCAAAAAGGCATCCTTGCGGGTACCCAACTTCAACAAAAGATCCAGCGGAGTCTGTCCATGACTGCTGGGTGAGGTCATGTTGACACCCTTATCCCTCAAGTGCAAAACATCCAGGACCACGTCTGCAGCTGAGTAGCAGCTTTCAGCAACGTACTTACGAGCCGTGAGAGGAATCATGTTCTCTCCCTCGTCGAAAGACCATGTAGCAAGAAAATTGTCTTCAAACTCGCGATGCACAACTATTCTTCAGCTCCATAGCTTCGTGGCGTTGAAGGCTGCCTCGATCAATAAGTCGTCCGATGGTGCGGGAAGGGGCAGGTATGTAAGTATATCGTAGAGTTGTCTGGTACTCTTAACAAACGGTTCTTTGAACGCTAGTGAAACCGTATCGGGCGAGATCTGCTTGACGTGCTGCCACCACCAGGTTTGATAGGGATCCTCACACCACTTTAGGAACCTCCTGTCCTTGATGTTGCCACCACGTATTATGTCTATTCACCTCCCACAGCGGCGAGGTCTCACACCAGCAAATGAAGGCTGAGTCCACCTCCGTCTCATGGATTGTCGCCCCATTCTCGCATAGAAAGTCAAAAAGCCATTCTGGCTTGGCTTTGTTCTCATGTAAGACGTAGTACAACGGAGAAGGCAATTCTGGAGCCGGTGTTCTGAGATTGAAGCCTCTATCGACCATGTCGCTCAACAGCTTCTTGAGTAATCTTCGTGCCAGGAGATTTTCATGATGGGAAGACGTACTAGCCAGGACTATTTCGTTAACCACATTTGTATTTCGCCAGCTGCTGGTTCTGTGGACATCTGCATGGTGTTGCATGAAGAGGTAGATCAGTTCTCTCATGTTCGGTTGGTTGACGGGATTGGGCGCGTAGATCCTCACGGCAAGTAATAGCACAGAGTCTCCTTCTGGATTGACACTGGCTCCCAACTCCACGAATTTCCGAAGACAACTTATCGGCTCTTCTATCCTGCGCTGAGACGAAGTCAGATGGTACGGGATTGACAGCATGCCGACGTACAGAGGCGTAAATGGAGTTAATAACCACTCCTTGCCTCCTTGTCTGCCCCGCATTCCACCGCAATCTGCATGCCTTGGGTGCAACCTTTGGTGACGGCGACCCAAAGTGGTGTGTATCGAGCTTCTCGTGGGCAGGGCTCATCGATATATTCATGAAACCTGTCAAAAAGACATTTCCACTGGCAATAATCCGTGGTCGCGTCGGCAGCCGCGAAGTGCAGGAGACATGACTTTGGGATCATGAGATCCAGGCTTCACGGCCGGCTCCATACTCGACAAGGAGCATGCACATGTCGGGGTCGCTCTTGACGAAGGCCAGGAACATAGGAAACGTCGGACCGAAATGGATATCGCGGAAGACATCTTCGAAGTAGCCGACTCTTTCCAAGACATCTTCTGAGCCCATTGTTCTCCAGAGCAGGGGCGAGCAAGCGATTGTGAGGCTTGCTTTCATGTCCAGGAGCGTTTTCGTGAGGCGCACGTTCCCCAAGAAGACGGCGAAATGTAGGGCAGTCGACGTGTCGT
>SRPS01000303.1:0-25558 GCA_018360175.1 Claviceps arundinis
ACTGCTCGTAAAGCTGCGACATGATTGGCTGCAGTTCCCTGTCAACCCCCTGTCAGTGACATGAAGTGAGCCTCCGGACCGCTAATGGGATGACCAAAAGTCAATTGCAATAAGAGGTATGTACAAGCCAGAAAAAAGTGCCTTCTGCATAGCTTCACATTCAGCGGCGGACTTCACTACCTATGTTCCTCTCCTCGTCCTCCCGAGTCTCAGGAGATCTCGACTCAAAGAAAGGCAGTCACCAGTGTAACAGGCGCCGCTCATGGTGACCATACTGACGAATGCACTCCAACTATGCTCAATGATGACACAATCTTGATGTAACAATAACGCGATCCGTTTTCATATCTAGAAACGTGAAGAATTGCCTCGAGGAGCTAGGGCTAAGGTGTACTCATCCTGGAAGCCTTGTAGCTCTGGCCTCATTATAATCACGTCGAGACCCTCTGGTCTTGCCTCAATGTTCAAACAGCCTGTGCATAAAGGGGTCCCGAATATGGCATACATGACGATTTCCTCGTATGGAATGAGCTTGAAAAAGAGCTCGTTTATAGGGTCATCGACAGCATGCGTCGCCGTCTTCCGGCGGTGAAAGGCTCAAATGACTCGTGAGCAGGCTTTCTCTTCTGAGACCAATCAACACAGCTCATAGGTCATGAACATATAGATTTTACTCAATTGTGCCTCTCAAGTGCAAATAAGTAGCTATTGCTTGTCGTGGTCCAAAATGAGCCCCTTGTGGCGCCGGGCGGTTTGCAACGTACAGTGGCCCCGCAAAAATAACACAAAACTTCCTCCACTTGATACATTTCAACGGGTGGTAAACAAGTTATTGATGCATTCAATTATTGGGAGCTCATGATGTTATAGACATTGCTCAATGTTTCATTTTTGACAATTTTTTGGCACGTTTGAAAAATTTTGGAAAAAACAGGCGTGGTGATCCAAAAGGGGTCTAATATGGCGTTGGGCGTTATTTTTCCGGAGGCACTGCGAAACCGAGATCTATGACACTGTAAACGCATGACTCAGAGCACAGATTTGTTTGGTAATAGTTCCACTTTAACAAGACCGCAGGATGAGAGTGAATAACTTGTCAATGATCTACATGACAGGATCCGCCAAAGAACGAGAAGCCGGATCATCCGCGCCCACTGTGGCCGCAATTGACGAGTAATCCAACGTACAACACTATCAAAATAATCATATCGTAAGTGCTTTTGCGGCGTGTATTCGCCGGTTATTAAGGTGCTTAACAGGAATTTTCAAGACCAGTGTGGCCAAGTTCCGTAACCGTGGATGACGAATATAAACGAACCAGGTGGTGGAGCTACCCCAAGTCCTTCCATCTTCTATCATCATTCCTCTTCATCAAACCAATACAAGTCATCTTCGATCGGTGATTCAGTATCTACTATTCCCCCATGATCCATCATGGATCTTCGGTAGCATTTTCTTCTTTCCCCCCAGCGAGTGAGCGGACTTGGTCCAGGCAGTACACGAGTCCACGACCTGGTCGTACGCTTCAGAACAAGTATTCAGTTCTATGCCTTGCTTGCTCAAGCAGAAGCGATCATAAGGCAGGAGCTTACTGCCGCTTCTTTGCACTCCTAGGATCGCAGAGGGGAGATTGGGTATGGAACATCTTTTCAGGATGATCTGGATCTCGCGGAATAGCAAAACATAACTGTCAAACTGATCGCCACTGCCACAGTTTCGTCATCGACATGACTGATTGGTCGCATCAAACTGCAGAGTTACCATTGTAAGTCTGTCACTTGAAATGGAAAAGCTTGGCCGTACTGTGTACAGTCCACCTACCACCGCTCCCAAATATTGGTGGCGCCGTCAGCGTCAATGTCCATTGTCAATAGTGCGCGCTGCGACATGAGATTGCAGTAGTCAGCAAGGCTAGTCGATTTCTCAAGAGCGACAACACGCTGGACGAATTTTAGCATCCTCTCGAGTCGTTGAAAACAACGCACACAGATAAATACCCTCGTCGCGGTTCGGCTTCCATGACTTTTCACTGCCCTACAATACTACACGCATCACGCACAATGCTCTCCTGGCGCGCCATGGGTGTTTCATCGAGAAGCCGGGAAATATTGGTCATCGGATCTTCAAGATATTGCCGCGAGAGACACTGCAGATGGATGTTGTGCAGCGCAGCTTTTGATGACGACGCATGAGGCTCAAGAAATGGCAGATTACTCGTCACTCCGAGTTTGTCCCATCATACTCATTGGTCATAGCTTTGGGAGATTATTTCAGCAGCGACTGCGAGATGCGGCGGCATTGCCAATGTGTGAAGTCGCCTGCTTCAATGACCTATCCAGTACTGTCGCAGGCCCTTGGCGCGTTGGAGAGTTTCTTGAAGTCAGATGACGGCGTCGGCAGCAACACGGCTTTCATACCGGCGAGTTGGATGCCATTTTGGACGACTTGGAGGCCTCCGTATCCCACTTGGTATTCCATCTGCACACTCTTTCGGTGGTTTCAACTCGTCTCGGGCGTGCCGCGTATGGTCCAGCCCGGCGAGAAAGGTCACAGCCTCACAGGTGTGTTTTGACGCCGATTATAATTTATATCCGCCGCCATACTCGTATGCCGGTGAGCTTCATGAATCCAGTTCAATCTTGCCTGACGAAGAGCCTGACTTTTGATAAGGCCTTCGTTGTCGAGATCGGACCGCAACCGACTTGTGAAGATTGATCAAATCTTTCCTCCGGGGGGGGGCCTCAATTTGCGCGAATATCCTAACCTGAAACGAGAAAAGGAAGATGAGGTGTTCATCTCCGAATGGGCCACTGAGGCACTGCTTGCTGCTGCGCAGCTGCCAGTATCGTGGGAGGCCTTCCACAGCAACCATGACAATGTCAATTGAGCTTTATTGCCGATATATATCTTGACTATAGCAAGTTTTGGCACACTTAAAAAATCAGCGCACTGTGTGTCGATGCAGTATCACATCAAGACTCTCCACCTGCGGCTGCCCATCTGTCCGCCACTTGAAAAGTTTCTGCAAGTTTCCATGTCGATGTGATGAACCAAGACCTGGACCTGCCGAAGGCCATTGGTGGTCATGTAGTCGACGACGTGGCGATTTATCTAGTATACATGGCTTACATGGCAGCGCTTTTCGTGGGATGCATAGCGACGTCTCTTCTGCCAAGCCGTCGTTAGGAGGGTGCGAGCTGGCGAAGTTGAACACGCGTTCTCCGTTGGTCTTGCACGAGGACGTCGAACCGCCCGGCGCCGCTGCACGTCGTCGATTTTGTCCCTGATCAGTCAGCCAAGAGTGTGTCTGTCGGTTGCCTTTCTCAAGCGAAAGATTCTAAAGGACACACATACCACGGTTCCTCAGTCCTGCGTGGCGAAATAAGTCAAGCAACTTGCCTTTCCCCCCGGAAATGGTCGAGCATGCGGCCCTTGGTATGAAGGACAAAATAGCGAGCTTGTGTCTCTGCGTGACTGCGTCCACGAAACGTCCACACAACGGACAAAGCGTTATTTACAAGATCTTTTCCGAAAGTGTCGACCCCCGGGCCCCGGCCCCCCAGCCCAATCTATGCAGCATGCTGCGGAAGAAGCCACCGTGGCATCGAACTTCCACGATGCCGCCTTCATTATCAAGCAGCAGACCCTGATTACGGACTTGGGTTCTTACACCTGCAGTCCCTGTACCATCGACGCTCTGATCCAGGCGGCCGGCTTTGTTTTGTCCAAGCATGAGGTCTACAGTGCAAAGTTAAACCACATTGGGTCGCTTCGCACTCTCGGCGACCTTACCAAGTAGTAAGTAAAGTCCATCCCTCACTTATGCCATCATTCAGGGGCAAGATCTCCAATCAGGCATCAGTCTAGGCGATATGTAGTTGACAAAAAGTCAAAGCAGAATTGTAGCGATTTGCACCGAAATATGCTTCAAGAAGCTAGGTCGAGGTTTTTTTGGTCCCATTGACGGGATCGACGCGGGCACAGCCGCCAGAGGAAGGTCGGGGCGGCGAGCGCCGGCTCAAGAATATCATGGCCTAAGAGTGATGCGACACCACCGAGCACAGCTATTTCCACCCCCACGGCAGAATCATCCTCGGATGCGGTTGATCTTTACGCCGAGTTGCTAGATGTAATCGCCAAGTAGAGTGGCAACAGTGTTACCGAGTTGCAAAGGCCACTAGCACAAAACTTGTTGATATTGGTCTCGACTGTCGGATGAGCATCTCAATATTTGCTAACTTCCGAAATCCACGGACCACGGAGTTAGAGTGCCCGCTGCCTTTCGTGCCAACATCTGCAATCTAGATCATGTTCGCTGATAAATACATAGTCAAAATGCTACTGTGGAGGAAGAAAGTGGCAGGTATAGCAAGAGTCAAGACAGCGTGGGTCGAACAAAAGGCTCGCGTCGGACGGACAGCCAAGCAGGTAGACAGCAAGTCTTCACCACCAGAGAAGTCTGTACCATCAAGTACACATCTGCTTCGCCTTGTCGCGGATGCCCTTGACCTTCAGGCCGAGGATCTCAAGCCTTGGACCGAGTTCGAGTCTCTCGGTAATGTACGGACTCCACGATGAGTATCCGAATCACGACTTCCTTCTAACAGGAAACAGATGTGGAGTTGGCGGCTGCCTTCTTCTCTGACAATCTGACGGTAGCAGCTGCACGAGAAACACTGAATGGATCGCCAGAGCCAAACATCGTCGAGAAGTCGCCGCCATCGGAGACTATGTCGAGAGCTTCGTCCCCATTAGCCACTGCTAGCACGGCTCAGCCGGAGATGCGAAGTTTGAGTCGACAGAACAAGATCGAGAAAGACATATCCTAGGCGATCATGATCCAGGGCGACTCACGCTCCCGCGAGACTCGTTTCTTCATGACTACCGATGGGTCAGGTACGGTAAGACTCCTATAGCCATGGCCCATTTCAGCGTATTACCTAACGGCTGATGGCTATACGCGCTGGAGCCACCATTCGCCATGATACCGCAGACGTTTGACTTGTCCATTCAAGAAACGGCCTCCATCTTCATGTGTGCCATCCGCAAGATCCATGACATGGGCCATACGTCATTGGTGGCTGGTCGGCAGGCTCCGTCTATGCCTGCGAGGTGGCTTACCAATTAACCTTGAGAGGCGAGGAGATTTCGACCGATTTTGTTCTCGAAATACGACCCCTTCTCTCATTCCAACGTCAATCGTCACTGTAGACTTTGTAGAAAGACTGGGTAAATTTGAGGGCATCAACTGGGCTCGAAATCTCGCACATCTGCTGTCCACATGTCGCGCGCTGCCTCAGTAGGATGCCCCTACCTTCCCCGTTGATCGACGACCATGCCATGTGGCTGTTGTTTGGGCACGGCATGGCCTTGACAAACGACACGATGCGCCTCCCGCAGCACTGGGGCGGCTGAGACTCGGCATTGGCAAGGCGTTGGCCGACATGACGCTATCGGAAAACGAGCTTTACTTCAGTTCGTGATTTTGTACAATTTGACATGAACGGATGAGAAACCCTGCTTGGCGACCTGCATTGTGTGGACGGAGGTACTACATACATATTTACCTACACGTGTGTCAACTTTGATACCCCTCGCTGTCAGCCGGGTTTGCATAGGTATGTATGAACATACCTACATAGGTACTGACCGGCTTTCTTCACGCTCAGCCACGAGACCGACTTTCTGAAACACTTCTGGTGAAGCTGTGGACGGAATCGTGTCGCGTCTTGAAGCCAAAGCTACCTCATCGCCCAGACGCGTTCGAAGTCCCTGATCTCGAAGACAAAGACGAGACCAGACCAAGAAAAAGCAAAGCCTTGTGCATGGAGAACTGGACCCCCGATTGGCCAACGTGAAAATTGTACCACGCATGATATGTAGATAGGTCCGTGCCCGTGTACCTGTGCCCGTGCTTGTGCTTGTCGTCCGTGACCTCGGCCCCATTCGAAGGATAGAATTGTAGGTGAAGTTCCCAATCAGGCAATAGTGGCGAGCCTAAGTGGCGTTCGTCGATTTGCCTCGGCGATGCAGCAAGCATCATGATTCAAGGCCGCCGCTCATCACCCACATGGGCACTTGTTGCCCCGAGTATCCTGTCCACCTTCAGCTGCATTGGCGCCAGTTACCCATTGTGGTAATTTGTAACGAAACGATCATTGTCGCTAAGACGAAACATGGCCATCTTAAACATCGCCGACAAATGGGAAACGCCCGGTGCAAACCCACGTCCATCGTGGCCCCACGGCGCAGTGCGCACATGCAGGCCGATAAGTTTTTCCTTCGCCTCTTCACAGTGACCGGTAAAAAAAAAAAAAGTTGAACTGATGAGGCAAGACAGGCAGTTGACCTCATTGGCAATTGGAGCCATGTTGAGTTTGACCTTTGTTTCCCTTCGCACTAATACGATCATCGATAACAAGTATACGTATCTTTTAAGGTTTTGAAACTGGAAGCGCTCTTGAATCCAGGAGTATTTATAATTTCACCCACCTTTTTACCAACTTACAAAAGCCCCTTCAACCCCCAACTCTCGATGGATATCCTGGTTGCGTATATAACCGTCCAGATATAAGAGTTACGATGAGCTCTACTGCGCCAAATCCAAGGGATTCCATCAAGTCCACCTGGCGGAGTAAGGATCGATCCGAGTGGACAGTCTTTCACTGGCTCTTCGAAATCTTGACCCTTCATCCGAGCGATCTGGATAGACCTGTGCCCGTACATTCCAAGTCGGATAGAGTCCCGTACTTGAGCGACTTTTATCAACATCGCTTCATCCTCACGCACGCCGCCTTTCCCATTCTTCTGCACCATCTGTACGTTACGTACACGGGCAACAACCTCACCACCTGGCAAGCGCTTCTCCTCTACAGCCTTGCCTTCAAACTCAACGCCATCCGAGAACTCAACGTTTTGCGAGAGCTAGGCCACAAGATAGGCTTTCTGGACGGTGATGTCCACGAGCGTGACGGCGTTCCCGACGTGGGCGTCTTTCGAGTCATCAAGTCTTTGATCGCCACATCGACCTTCCGGCCCATTTTCACCATATTCTTGTCTTATAGCACCGATAAAACGCCCTCGACTATCAACCTCCCCTGGCTGTTTCTCGAGACGGGCTGCTATGCTATCATCCTTGATTTCTGGTTCTACTGGTACCACCGGCTCATGCATGACGTTTCTTGGCTATGGAAATTTCATCGCACCCACCATCTTACCAAGCATCCGAATCCGCTGCTGACGCTCTATGCCGATGTCGAGCAAGAGCTCTTCGATATTGCTGGAATCCCACTCTTGACGTACTTCACCATGAAGTTCGTGGGGTTTCCAATGGGCTTTTATGAATGGTGGATCTGCCACCAGTATGTCGTCTTCGCCGAGCTGGCGGGCCATAGTGGTCTGCGTGTCATTGCCACGCCTCCGAACCCGTTCAACTGGTTGCTAAGACTGTTCGACGCTGAGTTGATCATTGAAGATCACGACTTACATCATCGAAAGGGGTGGAAGACGAGCTCTAACTATGGCAAGCAAACTCGGCTTTGGGATCGCATTTTCGGGACGTGCCGGGGGCGCATTGAGTGCGAGGAACAGAACGTGGACTGGGAGGACAAGGTCAGACTTCCAATATTTTGATCTATTTCCGTGCTTTTTAGAGTATATGAGTTATATCTTATTACCATGACATTTCAAACGTTTTCGTTTCGATCATCTTCAAGTTTCGTAACTTGTAAGCGACAAACCGTGTCTATTGTCTGTCTCCCTCTTTTGCTTTCTACGAGAAGATGTGCAGCGCGATGAACTGCTGTAGTCTCCGTTTTAGATTCGCTCTCACGAATCACCATCAGGTATGATAATGATGGTCTGCCCCTCGGGCCTCATCCAGTTAAGAACCCACTCTCACTCTCTTGGAAGTTGGCTGGATGCAACGCGCATCCAACTTAAATATTTAATTCGCTAGGCGAAAAGAGACACCGCGAATTGGTCCATCGCTTAAATGTACAAAAGAGCCATTACTTTTAGAGAATTTCCAGAAGCGCAATGCAGAATCTAGCCGCGACTCGTAAATCGCATAGGTATCGTATGGTCCAGTTTAGGTATCCAGGGCCAGTAAATGGCATCAATAGGTAGTTCATTTGCTTTATTGATGTAATCATATGCAGCACGGGGAAAGATTTGATGAAGACACGAGAGCAATGCTAACGCAGCGAGTAGGGGAATTTTCATACAGAAGACATGGATTCGCTGGCGCATCGGAATTCGACAACACATGTACATAAGTATACGCACCACATGCAGGGTTGGAGAATCCTTTGTTCGGCCAAGCTGCGATGTCACCCGACTAAGGACTGCAATGCCAACCATGAACTCCCGTTTCTGGCTTCCTTCCCCTGACCTTTGCATATTCTCTCCATTTACCAGTTTCAATATGCGCAAAGGGAAAAAGGCCCGAGAAAGGAAGCAGACTGTCCGATGTAGTCTTCACTGCGCGCAGTCGCACCCCATCATCCTCCGAAATGTCTCCTTGTCCACGTTCTGTACTTGCTGCAACATGTTCGTCGCAACACCCACCTTGGCCTCTCGTCCATTCGCACGGATTTGGCTTTCCACGACCCTTCCGTGCACCATCATCGCACATACAACATTCTCCTCTGTTAAAGCAGCGGCTCCTGTCTCGGAGCTACAGGGAACGTTGGCCACGCACAACCTCCACGAGCGACAGGTGAAAACGTCCTGCATGAGCTTGGTTAAGACAGTCACGGCGTTGCCCGCCGCATACATGTCATATCGCGACATGTCTCGAAAGTAAGGAAGAATGCACCTGTCGAAGAAGTCTTGCACAGCCTGATAATTGTATTTTGAGTCGACAAAAATGGCTCCGACAACAGCTTCCAATACATCCGAGAGGGACTTGGGGGGCTGCGTCAGGTTGAGCCAAAATGCCGGATTCGGCTCGTCATCGTGTCGATTGGCTGAGGCATCCATTTTTGCCTTCTCGAACTGGATCACGAATTGAGCAATGTGGCCAAGCATGGAGGAGTTGGTCGAAAGCACATTCCTGTGCAGGCCAAGATCGACGCAGAGACAGGCGAAAAAGTGGTTGGAAACCATGGCCATTTTGTGCTCCGTCAACCACTGCGGATCGGCAGTGGGGAATGTGGTAAAGAGATA
Source organism: Claviceps arundinis (assembly GCA_018360175.1). Lineage (NCBI taxonomy): Eukaryota > Fungi > Ascomycota > Sordariomycetes > Hypocreales > Clavicipitaceae > Claviceps > Claviceps arundinis. The sequence continues at coordinate 9,169 of SRPS01000303.1, forward strand.
GTCTGCGGCTACGAGGTCGAGCAGCGCGTCGCCGAGGAACTCTAAGCACTGGTAGTGAGGTATGGCTGGTTCGTATGGGTAGGAAGGGTGCTTGAACGCACTGCGCAGGAGTTTTGGAGAGTTGAATTTGTAGCCGATCCGAGCATGAGTTCTCTCGGCAGCAAAAGTTTCTGCGGCCGAAGGCGCAGCACTCTGCCACGGAGGAATCTCATATTCCTTATAGTAGTCACTGAATTGAGTCATTGTGTGGTTCTTGCTTCGTACCATCTTGGTCACGGCCTTGACGGCTAGGTCCATTGTGCCGCGCGGCTCAGACATGTACGCGGCGCCGATGATAGCTTCGCAGACGTCGGCAATGGACTTGTTGGCGAGATTTTGGCTTGTAGTTGCCTTGGTCGGTTTACCCTTCTTCAGCTTCAGGTCGGGATACCAGGTGCGCCGATCAAACGCCTTGCAGCGAATGTATATCTCGAGATTACGGTCCACAGCGTTATTGAACAGGTTCTGATTGCAAACGAGCAGCATTCGTTCGACATGGTACTCAAACTCGGATGTGTTCGGAATTTTCGTGAACAGAGCGATTGTGGTTGCCATTTTGAGGAATGTATCGCCCAGATACTCTAGACGTTCATAGTTGTTTCCCATACCAGGCTGAAAGTCTATTTTCTGCTCATCCTGTGCCTCTGTCTGGGAGTTATCTTTTGTAAATGCCTCAAGTGCAAGTGATGCATCAATATTGAGATCTAGAAACCGGCAAGCATCGATCGAGACCATCATGGAGTCAATGCGATACATGATTACAGGGAGGGCCAGCGCGGTGATGACGACGTCGACGGGAAGCTGCATGGTATTAGCATTTGCGCTTGTGCAGGATAAGTTGATCAGAAATAGGGGGCTTTACTTGAGAAACAACCAGGGGCTCGAGGATTATGAAACAGTCTCTGCATGATTCATTTTCGTCACCTCTTGGCGGACAAAGATAGTTTCGCCGAATGGGTAATAGTTCAGCGTCGTACACAGGCTGCTCTAGATTCCACTTGGCCCTTCGTCTTGCCTGGAAAGTTAAACTGGTGCTGTACTCGGCAATATTCTGCTCTCCGCGATAATAACTGCGACTTTTTGGTTTGGGGGCACTGGCGGGCACGAGATCGGATGGCATTAGTGTTGCGTTCAACTTTTTCGTGAAGAACTTGCGAGATCCGTCCCAAGCGTCAACGACGAATCTGTTCTGGAAGTCGCCTGCATGTTCATTTTTAGCTAAGACGGCGTCAGTTTCTGAGCGATGAATGGCGTCAAGTAGTGTCCAGTCAATGACCGGTCGCGCGTCAACTTGATAGTCTTCACTCGACGTTGGATAGTACGTCGGCACGCAGGGCGCCATGAAGTATGGAAGAGCATCTGCCGTGCAGTCATACTCCTTGCTGAAAACGTCTTTAAACATGGCCATGGTGAAACCGGCCAAGATGGCTACTTCGTGCTCGCTAACCCTCAAAGCAGTGCCACACTGTATTAGTGCAGCGCTTGTCTTTTTGACTCGGTCTACGAATAGATCCATGGGAGGCATTTGAGGTGGCCTGAAGCGAGTCAATAGGCAAAGGGATCTACCGTGTTTTCCGAGAAGGACAGCGCCGTCTATCGCAATGATAACTGCAAATAGCTCTGTTGGTATTCCAGTCGTCAGCCAGTTATCAGATCTGATCTTCAGGTTGTACTCGACGCGCTTGTTGGAGCTGAGGGCCAAGCGAGCATTTCGCATCGCTGGCAATCGCTTGCTCAGGGTTGGTTGCAAATGTTCATTGATAAATTTTCGTTTGATCATGTCAATACATGCTATCAATGCTGCCGAGCCGCGCGCCAGCATCTTGCTCCGCTGAGGCATACCACGGAAGACCTTCACTGGGCTCGAGTCCGGAAGTAGAACGGTCGCGATAAATCGCCCGCCAGTGTATGTTGGTGTGACAACATATTCAGGGCGCTCTTCTACGCTATTCGATAGCGAAGAAACAAATTTGGCAAGCACTTGCACACTAGAGTCATAGCTTAATTGAGCTCCCGTCCCAGGGATGTGAACTACTCTCTGTGATGTTCCTTGAGGTTCAACATCGACAGATTGATCAACATCGGCAACTTTTCGATCAGCAGAAAGGATGGATATAAAGCGACGTAAAGCGATCGCATCCCTGGAGGCTTCCATTAGTTGTCGTTTCTGCTTAAGGTTATCTTCCTCAACCATGTTGATGTATGTTGACTTAGCCTGTCTTGCTCTGCCCCTGGATTGAATGTACTGAATCGCGGATTCATGGAGATCAAATCTGATGATAAGGTCGCAATCTGGTACATCAATACCTTCCTCCGCTACTTGTGTCGCAAACAAACAATTTATTTCGCCTGTTTGAAATCTGAACAGAGTTTGCAATTGTTCACGAACAGACATATTGGCGATGCTCGATGAAACGCTTTGTGACCCAACCTAGCCATATACATTAGCAGCATTCAATCGATACATTTGGCCTAGGTCGTTGTCATCTTACCACGTAGCCGCAGCGCATCTTTTCTACTCGAACTCCAGGCTGATCGAAAACATCCGAAAGCATAAAGGCAATATAGCGCTTCTGAACGAACACAATGCATCTTTTTGTTTGCTTTTCAGAGAAGGCTTCACTTAGGATTCCACGCAACGCGAGTAACTTGCTCGAAAAGCACACAGCGTCAACGTTCGCACTCTGTCGTTGTTGTATATAGTCCATTGTTATCCTGCTGGCTTTCGTAACTGCTGCGACCATGTGGTCTGCTTCGAGTCCATATGGCATTTGATGATTGCCTTCAAGCTCGAGTAAGCGTTCATCGAATTGATCAAGCTGTTCCAGTTGGTACAAAACGGTTGGCTTTTGTGAGACTTTGGAAGGATAAAATAGAATGTTCCAGTATTGGTCCGCACACCAGGGGCCTAGTACACAACTTATCTCGTGTGTTGCCTCAAGATGGCTGGAGAATTCGGTCGTAAGACCAAGTATTGAGGACAGACTTCGCCACAAGTCAGTTTTGGCTTGTTCTGGCTGTAAAATTGGTGCGTAGTAGGAAACGCGCTCAAGCTGTTGTCTTTTTTGGCTCTCCCTTGCCAATGCCTCGTCAGAAATTGTGGCAATCTTGCTACATAGAGTGGCTTCCAACTCAAGCGCAGCCAATTTCAGATCTTTAGTTTTTGAATCTAGAGGTGAGGCTGTCATGCCTAAGATACGAGGGCGGTCTGTCTTCATTCTCAAATAATGCTCTCTGACAATTTTTGCGTAAGGGTGGCTCTTCTTCGTATGATGGGCTTCATCAAAGATGAGAAGGTTGATCTGCTGCATGGAAACAAGGCCACTGCTAAGCAGGTCAAGTAGGATTTGTGCGGTGCACACAATAGTCATGTTCTCTCGAATTTGCCCATGCCAATCTTCTTTGGTTTTCAACCTACTTACGGTTTTCCCGTAGGCTTTTCCAACTGGGCAACTCAAGTTTGCCGAGAGAACGTTGTACTGTTGGATGCAGAGAACTACCTTGTCTACAAGAAAGAAGGCAGCTTTATGCGGGAGTCCATCGGCTCTTCTTTGCAACTCTCCGTCGAGGATATGTCGTAGCAAAAGCGCGGCTATCAGTGTCTTCCCGGACCCTGGTATAAATAAGTTGCCGATCACGAAGTCGGAAGACGCAGGCGTGATGAATTGCACTAACCTGTGTCAAGTACCACGATTGTATTGCTCTCCTTCGCTCGTTCAAAGAGGTCCAACTGATATTGTCGCGGCGAATTGATGATGGGCTTGGTTTTGTCGGAATTGTCAAATTCGGTCAATGCTGACGACCTTGCATCTGCTTGAGATTCGTTTGGATACAACGGTTTCTCATGTTTTTGATTCGCCACCCAACTTGCGAATGCAATGTCTTCGGCATTTGGGACCCTCTCACGCGGCCTGGGATCGCCATCGCCTATCAGCCGGTACTTTTCGAGACCTTCGTCACTATCGCTGACGCTCTCGGACGCAGACATGATGGCGCGCGTTTTGAAGGAAAAGTTGTATCATGAGCGCATCAGGTTCGAAAAGAACTGGCGATGGCCGTTTTATGTGGCCATCCACGTACAAAACAGATGCCAGATGACATCTGTGTGACTGACTTGCCCTATTCGGATTGACAGTTGGCGGTCAGTAAATGACCAGTCGTCAACAGGTGCACAACGAAAGGGTTGCAAGCCAACGTAACTGCACCGGTTCAACGGTCTTCTGACGATTTCATCCTTACTATATAATCGGAAGAAGACACCGTCGCGCACTGGAGCTGTCCCGTGTTTCTGGATTATCTTCAGCGATTTATGCGACGTTTATGACTCCGGAATTTGCGCGTTCGTGTGCTGTCTTTTGCCTCAAGTCGCACATGACGCCATTACCCCGCCGACATTTTGGCTCAGCATGGCTTCGGTAGATAGGGTAAGGAACTTATTATGAGAAAGGTCGGTATATATATCGTTGTCGAAGAACCGGAGAAATCGGGAACCTCATTCACCGTAGCCAATTGACGCGAACAGTTCCAAGCTCTGTTCGTAATAAGGGCATCGCGGCGAAACATATTTACGTACGGGCTTGGCTTATCGATAGTTAGAAGACGGCCGCGAGACTCGAGTCTGCGACAACAACATACAGTACATGTAAGGTACGTAGGTTCACTTACATTACATAGGTATCGAACGACAACCCAAGGAAAAGCTCAGTTATCGCTTTTCAGCACGTTCGCCATACTGCGAGCTCTTACTTGTTGACCTTGATCAGACCTGCATATGCAAACACATGTCAAACGTCTTTTTGAAGATACGCCTCACAAACACTGGTCAAGTGTCAGATTCATCGATCAAGTCTTGCAGATATTTCATCTTTCGATCAATTATAAGAAGTTTTGCCAATTCCGTGACCACCCGCAACGCGTGCGTTCGAGAGGGGTTCTGCCCGTAGCATAATAAAAAGAACTCAAATTCGTCCCATCATTTCGCCTACTCTGGTCTTCTCTTTCCATGTTGTGTCCTAATCCTCAGCTTCTACCTCGGCTTCACCCTCGACCTCTTCTTCTGCCTCTTCTCCCGCCTCTACCTCTTCCTCTTTCATTTTCTCTTCCGCTTCCTCTTCCGCTTCCTGCACTTCGTCGCTCTCAGCAGCGACTTCATCACCACCGTTCGTCTCGACTACCGTGTCGACCAAACCCCCCTCCCGTTCGGCCTCCAGCCATGCATCCCACTCGGGAAACAAGTCTTCATCTTCGCCAGGAACTCCAATCAGCTTTGCTGCTCGGCCCTTTTTCGACTTTTCCAGATCCTTCTTCCAGTCCTGTACAAGCGACGCTGTCAAGCTAGGCTTATACGTTTGTGAAAATAATACAGCTTCAGCCAATCGCCCGGTCTTCTTCAAAATCTCGGCACAGTTGTCGATATCGCCAAGAAGCCACAAGCTTGAAAACGCGATATTGTGGGCGTTTGCTTCCTCCGCTTGCTTTGCAAGAGCCCTCAACCCATCTCTGTCCCCGGTCGAGGAGTGTAACAGGAGTAATGAGCCAAGGTCCTTGGCGTGAGTGAAGCATTCAGCCGCCAAGACTACATTCCAGGCTGCCAAGGCCGAGTCACCTACTGTTTTCCACTTGTGCTCAACATCTGCGGCTCGAGCTAGTTCCAGGGCTGTGTCTAGTTGGTTCAGAGATAGCGCGAGATCAAATTTGTGTTCGGGATCGGTAGCAACATCCAGAGCCAGTTCTTTGTGGCCTTGACCCTCTAGAAATCTGGCGATCTTGTTGAGTTGGTCGGAGGGAATGGTGGAGAGCAATTCTGCTGCAGTCTCCATATCCTCACGAAGGACCAATGTTTGGTACTCTAAAACAGGAAGCGAGAGTCCAAAGGACGTGACATTGACGTCCTTGTCGGCCAAGTATATCTTCGAGTCTCGTTGAATGTAGCCCAGAATGTACATAGGCTTGTCAAAATGGGATACCGTGTAGGTTTGGTCTCCGACTAGGTAGTTCAATCGATTCGAGTTGTTGGTGTAGAGGAAGCAATCACCGACCCATTCACCAGTTCGAACGCTGTAACGTTTGTTAGCACGATGAAATTTTCCAGCACGCACAGAAAGTAGGAAAAGTGTCGTTGACTCACCTCTCACTGATGTCGGTAATCACTTCGAACGCAGACTCAACACCATCTTCCTCGACTTGTCCAGACTGGCTAGCCTCAATGAAATTCTCACGAGAAAACCGTAAGACATAACAGCTATCCTCGCACGCAATAGCCACTAATTCTCCGCTTTCGGACCAGTACACTTGCTTAGGCTCAACCTCAATTCTTCGGACCAGGCCGCCAGTAGCCCAATCAAAGAACGAAATGCCGCCTTGTCCTGTAACACCAAGCAGGATTCCACCTGTGAGGCCATCGGCCTGGAAGCCAACATCGAGACCGCCACTCTTTTCGACAAAGTTCTTGTATATCTTGACGCTCATGGCTGATTCTCGAATGGCGAAATCATTGCTATTTTCTTTAGAGCCCCAGACAAAGTCCAAAGCAGAGCCAAAAGCTTTGTTGCGCCAAGCCAGAGCTGTGTAGATGATATACTCGCCGTCTCCACAGACTGCGACAAAGCGACCATTGGGTGAGTGAATTAAAGTCTGTGGGTACACTTCGCAGGTTCCCAGGTCCTTCGTTGGAAGAGAAATTGGTTCGTTATCTTTGAGCGAGGTGTCTCCCTTGATGATGGAAGATACAACCTCATTGTGTCTCGCCCAAATTAATTTGCCAGACGCGTCCATGGACACAGCGGGCTCCTCTCTTCCCAGCTTGACCACGACAGCGCCATCATCAAAACCCACCGCGATACCCTGTTTTCCTTTTTGATACGAGACGCACCATGCGCGCTCGAGGCTGTAATTTAAGGACTGCTCAAATCGATAGGTATTTGCGTGCCAGATGCGAATAGTGCCATCTTCAGAGCCTGAAACGATGACGGGAAGCTCGGGGTGATAGCAAGCGAAGGATACGTTGTTGGTATGGCCCTCCAAAGTTGCGATCAAAGACTTGGTTGTGTAGTCCCAGACCTTGACAGTCCGATCATCGGAGGTCGTGAGAAGATAGGGCTTGTCGGAGTGAGGGTAGTAGTCGACGTGGTTTACTCCTTTCGTTTCATGAGCCTCGAGGGTGAAGTTGGCTGTAGATGAGCCCAGGCTCCAAATCTTGACCGTACGATCGAGACATGCAGAAGCGAACGTATTCGTGTCTTTCGGGTTGATGGCAATGCCCATGACATAGTGGCTATGGCCCTCGAAGACTTGGACGCACTTCCAACCTTTCTCCCAGTCCCATAACTTGATCGTCATATCATCAGATGCGGTCAAGATGAAAGGCAGCGTAGGATGGACAGCAATAGCTCGGATGTAGTCGGGATGAGCTTCAAATTGCGCAACCTTCTCCGAGGTGTTGTAGTTATATACTCGAATTTGGAAGTCATCGGAGCCACAAACAATCCAGTTTTTACGTGCGACGAAGCGACCAGCTCGGACGGGGACCTCTGTGAGCTCAAACGTCTTGACGGTTTGTTGAGTTTCATAGGACCAAATATAGACTTGACCTAAGAGGCAAGCACATGATGAGTATTTGCGACAAGCTTGACATAGCGCACTGGAAGAAGGGGGGGAGGGTGGTTACCGCTATAAAGTGTAGTAAGAATCCAAGGCTCCTGGGGATGGAAGTCGATCCCTTTTACTCGATCGCTGCGAGCGTACAGCTGACGCTGAATGTTGCAGCCGCTAGTTAGCCATCATGTACCCACGACGAGCACTGAGAGGAGCTGCATCCGTGATCGAGATAGGCAGCTGGGTCCAACTGCTCAGGGCGCAAGGACAACACATTGTCGATAGTGTCGGTCCAATAATGGAGGATTCTCGTGACTAACCTTGACGTCCAGCTTCATGGTGACGATAGAATCTCAATTCTCCTTATAAAGCACGGAATGACGAAGTAGGAGAAGCTGCGTGACCGTTGGTAGGTGGGCAACAAGGGATAGGTTGTCGTTGTCGCCGGACCAACACCATTTAGCGAGAGCAGTCGGTTATGGACACGGTTGAACCGGAGAATACACAAATTAACCAGGTTGTGCTTTGACACCGAAATTGGCGACGAATTCCCAGTATGCGGGCTACTCTCCAAGTTGCGCGCAAGCTCGATTCCGAGGGCGTCGTGAATGAGGTTTGTCGAAAATGTGTCCAAAGTACGGAGTATCTGGCCCGCCAGCCGTGACAAGCCCAGGCCTCATTCGGCGGTTAGTGCCAATGGCCAGGCTGGCACCGAATATGCACGCAGCAAAAACTGGAACTTTGGGAGCTACGTGCAGCCTTACATTTAAGGTCACAACATTTGCGAGGGCCAGCTGGATGTACGTCCACATTCCGTACCTAGATATGTCGAATGCTTGTTTATCGGCTTCTAATTAGACAAAGTTGTTAGGTATTCTAACGGTGCCATAAACACAGTCTTGACTGTTTCTCCCAAATGACTTACAGCCGTCGAATCGACTACCAAATGTGCCCAATTTTCTTGCCGCCTGGCCTCCCCCGTTGTGAGATCGTCGTATGACGCGCCTCGAATTTATGTGCCCATCCTTCACAACGAACAGCAGCCCACGTACCTACTCTGTACATAGTGCGTTTTCAGCAGTCGGTTTTGGGTTTACGTACATACATATCCAGGAATCGGAGGAGCCAGCTCGTCAGGGCACCGAGGCTTTGCTACCTAGCCAACTCCGCTAGAAAATAGGAGTGGCAGGAAATGCCTGATCATCTTTGATTAATTAGGTAGATACCTCGGGCTCTGCGAGACCCATTGCTGGTGGCAAATTATTTTATGGGGAGCAGCATTATAAAGGTAGGTATTTCACAAGGCTCTCGTAAGCACGGGAAGAAAGGCCGATTCTGGTACTTTGACGATGTGCAACGGTTTTATGTGTCTGGAGTTTTGATTTTGACTCTTTGGCCACGTCAAATTGAAACGAGATTGTTGGATTGCCGCGCTGTTGTTGCCATTTCAAGGCTTGGGATTTTAGCCAAAGCCCAATAAGACCTAGGTACATGTACTCCGTATGTACCCTATTACAATCTACCCCTCTACAACTCCGGAGTCCGTAGGTACTTCGGCAAACCGCCTTCGCACTGTAGCGTAGCCTGTAGGGCCTGGTCGAATGCTGCGGCCCTGTGAAGGGTGCCGCCAACGCATCAGGCCGCACAGGCTAGGGACTTGGGAGACATCGCACTGTGCGGCCAAGCCGCTGCTCCGCCCACGCTTTGTCGTCGTTTCCAACATCGCCGGTGTCTCACAACGGGAAGCTGATAATAAGGGGTCCCCGACTATGTATGTAGGAGTGTTGAAGAACCTCCCCTTCATATTCCGTACACAGGATGTACATATGTTGTCATATGTAGGTGTAGGTATATACATAGGTAAATCTTCTTAAATACATACATACCTCCTAGCGACTTGGTAATGTCTCTGTATCCACTCGATCCTGTCGCACGCTGCTTCCCCCTTTTCTGGAGCTTCTGCAGCCCTGCTTGGCAGTGCTCCCTCTTCCTACGGATTGTTCCATGGTTTCTAGTTCGTCCACGCATCGACCCGTCCGAGCGCGCTAATAATTCATCTCACTCTTGTCGGCGGCCGCTGAGCATATGTACATACATACTGGGCTCTGCTCTCCGTGCGGGTCAGCACTGTCCTGACTCCCCAGTGTCTCTGCGGGTCTGCGGGGTTGTGGGAAATCGACCTGCAGAACGAACCCCAAGTCAAACCAACTCGTGCGCAGCGTTTCCTGACACCATCTTGCATCTTAAGGCGCCGCCCAGATATCTTTCTGTTATCAACTCGCCTCAAGTACAAGCATCTGGCCACAGTCTGCTTCCCAAGTGATTGAGAGTTCCAATTTGGACTCGGCTCCAGTCGCTGAGGCATTGCAAAGACTATCGCCTTCCATCCGCTACTCTTCCTACGTACCTAGGTACCTAATTACCTCCTCGTCAACACCTCCACCCGGACGATTCTCGATCATTGGACTACATCTATTTCAACGTCGAACTACAAACATCCAGATGAGCGTTATGTCTTGGAAGCTTACAAAGAGTTCGTAGCACTTCATAGTTTCTCGAATCGCTCTCTTGTCATCGCTCCCACTGCACTGCTTATCTGGTCGGAGAGGGGGCACCTGTGCAGCGACCCTCTTGGACCAAAAGCTAACTCGTCATTGAATCACCATCAGAACTCAAGGAGACCCATCTTGGGCCTCTAAGCGCCTTCTCTCGATCACCTTCCACATCGACGATAACGGAAAAGGATGAGAAGATAGCCCATCCGTCCGGTGCTGTGACGCCAACGACTGAGAGCGCCATTGGTAAGCGCACATTTACAACCGGTGCTATCAACACAATATTGTTCTATCTTAACTGACAGAAATTATTTGACACTAGCCGCCTCAGAAGCCTTATCTCAGGTTCCCGTCGTAACGCCTCCAAAGCCTGGCATTTTAGTCGTAACACTCCACGAAGGCCAGGGTTTCTCGCTGCCCGAATCACATCGCAATATCTTTACCTCACAGCATCAGGGCTCACTATCCTCAACCAACGCAGCGTCTAGTGTAGCTGGATCGGCGCGGCCGTCATCTTCACATCGTGGTGTTGGATCGTATGTCAATGGGTCTGGACGACCGCATTCGTCAGAAGGAGGATTCGGTGGCATTCCTACCAACCACGGCCGAATTTCGGGCAAGTACATGCCCTATGCTCTCCTGGACTTCGACAAAGTTCAAGTTTTCGTCAACTCGGTAGACGGAAACCCAGAGAACCCTCTCTGGGCGGGCGGCAACACCCAGTATAAGTTCGATGTATCGAGAGTTACCGAACTCGTGATCCACCTGTACTTGCGGAACCCCAATGCGTCTCCCGGATCTGGCCGTAGCCAAGATATATTCTTGGGTGTGGCTAGGATCAATCCACGATTTGAGGAGAGACAGACTGTTGTTGAGGATCCCAAAGCCAGTAAGAAGGACAGAGAGAAGGCCTCCGCCGAACAGGCCCAACGACCGAAATCTGATGGCCACAATGGAGTTGAGTGGGTAGATATTCAGTTTGGGAGCGGCAAGATAAAGGTCGGCGTGGAGTATGTCGAAACGCGTGCCGGCAAGCTAAAGATTGAAGACTTTGAGCTACTCAAGGTTGTTGGCAAAGGCAGTTTTGGCAAGGTCATGCAAGTTCGGAAGAAAGACACCAACCGAATATACGCCCTTAAGACCATTCGAAAGGCTCACATCATCTCTCGATCCGAGGTGGCCCATACACTAGCTGAACGGTCTGTGCTGGCGCAGATCAACAACCCTTTCATTGTACCTCTCAAATTCAGCTTCCAGTCTCCTGAGAAGCTTTATTTCGTCCTTGCCTTTGTCAATGGAGGAGAACTGTTCCATCATTTGCAGAAAGAACACCGGTTTGACGTGAACAGGGCTAGATTCTACACGGCCGAGCTATTGTGTGCATTGGAATGCTTGCATGGATTCAGTGTTATCTATCGCGACTTGAAGCCAGAGAACATCTTGCTCGATTACCAAGGCCACATCGCCTTGTGTGACTTTGGTCTTTGCAAGCTGGATATGAAGGATGAAGATCGAACTAATACGTTCTGTGGCACTCCTGAATATTTGGCTCCAGAGCTTCTCATGGGCAAGGGATACAACAAGACTGTGGACTGGTGGACGCTTGGCGTCTTGTTGTATGAAATGCTGACAGGCTTGCCACCATTCTATGATGAGAACACGAACGACATGTACCGCAAAATCCTCTCGGAGCCGCTTCATTTCTCCGACGTGGTCCCACCTGCTGCGAAGGACTTACTCACCAAGCTTTTGAATCGCGACCCAGAGGAGCGCCTCGGTGCCAACGGCTCGGCCGAGATCAAGGCTCATCCCTTCTTCCATGCCATTGATTGGCGCAAGCTGCTACAGCGAAAATATGAGCCGACATTTAAACCTAGTGTGGTATGCTTATACTCCGAGAGCCTCCTACACCTTCAAAAAAGTTTTTATGCCAGTGGACTGACATCGCTGCTTTTTAGGTCGATGCATTGGATACCAAGAATTTCGATGTAGGCTTCACCGACGAAGCTCCCCAGGACTCTCTTGTCGAAGGACCTTTGCTTTCCCAAACATTACAGGACCAGTTTCAAGGTTTTAGCTACAATCGCCCGATTGCTGGACTTGGTGACGCTGGCGGTAGCGTCACCGATCCATCTTTTGTTGGAAGCATACAAGATCGGCGATAAGTACGTGGATGATTGTCACGCACAGCGTGGAAATATATAGAGCGCGGTCAACATAGGGTTCTATCCCTTTCTCCTATCATTTGGCATTTGACCGATCTGGACAGGGTTTCGAGGATATATTGTTTGCAGACAGCCATTTGAGAATAAGGTTTTTAGCAGACATGCATTCGGAGTTTGGCAGGCAACGTTGGCATACGTCTGTTTTTTAGAGCAAGAATTGGGTCTGTGATGGTGACAATACCTTGATCAATATCTTTTGCTGTTCTCATGGCATGTTACCCATGCATTCATTTCCATTATATTGTTGTTCCTGCTTTTGCCCAATGAAGGGTTGATAAAGACCATGATCAAGACTTTTTTAAGGTACATGGGACGTAGAGAAACTAAAACAAGAGAGACAAGGAATTGAATTCCGTACCTAGGTCATATAAATGTACCTTGCATATCTACATACTTACATGTTTCGTTGCCGCTGGTGAATCTGCCTGCCTAATACGCCTTCAGTTGCGCCACTTGAGATGCCTGTCGTTTGCAAGTTGCAGGTTGCAACACGCCACTGGCCACTTGCCAGACGTTAGGTGGTGTCATCAGCGGCTCGGAATTATGAAGTGGTGGGTCCGATCCTTCGACATAGCTCCACCAAAGCTTCCTGCAGGTCGGGCAATTCGTGAGCTTCAATTGGGTGGGGTTTGGCAATTCACTTCAAAACCCCCTCCCCCCGCCTTGACGTATTGCCTGCTGAACTTAGAAGCTCCTGACGTTGGAAAGAGCATTGCTTGAGCTTTCATTTCCAAACTTCCTCGCCGCAGTAACCAGATCTTTCACGGAAATTACTTCCAGCTGTGGCACTTGCCTCTTCATTTGATCCCTGTACGTCACCCGTAACGGTGACTTCCAACAAGGGTTGCCTTGCCAAATGTCTACAATCTTGATCTGGCACCTCGTTCCACCCGTCTTTCACCGATCTGTTTTTGACGACGTGCTGACAATATCCCTCTGAAAGGCTTTAGAATCCCACAGCTTTGTGTCCTTCACCGCATCACCTGCAAAGACTTAGCCATGGCCCCCGCCAACACCCTGCCAGCCTGGGCAGAGCTCGAAGCCCACCGCGACAGTGTCGGCCAGAACTTCGCCCTCAAGGAGGCTTTTGCGTCGGATCCCGAGAGATTCTCGCGATTTTCTCGCACCTTTCAATCGTCAGGTGTTTCGGCCGATATCTTGTTCGACTTCAGCAAGAATTTCCTGACCGATGAAACCCTGGATCTGCTCGTCAAGCTGGCTGAACAGGCTGGCGTGGAGAAGAAGCGTGATGCCATGTTTGCCGGCGAGGAGATCAACTTCACCGAGAAACGAGCCGTTTATCACACCGCCCTTCGCAATGTCAGCGGGTGGGACATGAAGGTCAATGGTGTGGATGTCATGAATACTGCTGGTGGTGTGAAGGATGTTCTCAACCACATGAAGGAATTCTCTGAGCAGGTCCGAAGTGGTGATTGGAAGGGGTTCACTGGTAAAAAGTTGACCACCATTATCAACGTTGGCATTGGAGGTTCCGACCTGTAAGTTGTTTGCAGGACTGTGAACTTCATGGAAAAACTCGAGAAGAGAATATTCTCCATGGCCGCTATACGAGTGCTGATTCATGTTTTTCTACAGTGGCCCTGTCATGGTTACCGAGGCCCTCAAACACTATGGTGCTGACGACATGACGCTATACTTCGTCTCCAACATTGATGGCACGCACATGGCCGAGGCGTTGAAGCACTCTGACCCGGAAACAACCCTCTTTCTCATTGCTTCCAAGACTTTTACTACCGCCGAGACAACCACCAATGCCAACACAGCAAAGTCGTGGTTCCTGAACAAGACAGATAATAAGGGCGATATTGCCAAACACTTTGTTGCGCTATCTACCAACGAAGAAGAAGTCACGAAATTCGGCATTGACAGCAAGAACATGTTTGGATTCGAGAGCTGGGTTGGCGGTCGCTATTCTGTATGGAGCGCCATTGGCTTGAGTGTTGCTCTGTACATTGGTTTCGACAACTTCCACAAGTTCCTTAGCGGCGCTCATGCAATGGACAAGCACTTCAGAGAGACCCCGCTGAAGCAGAACATTCCTATCTTGGGAGGTCTTCTCAGTGTTTGGTACTCTGACTTCTTCCACTCTCAGACGCATCTCGTCGCCCCGTAAGTATTACCTCTTGCGTCGACAACAGATCTTATGTGAACCGCTTTAATGCGAGCGGCTCGGCCTACTTGTGCTAACTGTACACAGCTTCGATCAATATCTCCACCGATTCCCAGCCTACCTGCAGCAGCTTTCGATGGAGTCAAATGGAAAGTCTGTGGCTTCTGACGGAACTGCCGTCAAATACACAACAGGTAGAAGACGTCTTCACATTGATGACTCGGCTCTCGCAAACGATTATGGCTAACTGTTTTCAGGCCCTGTCCTATTCGGCGAGCCTTGCACCAACGCTCAGCACTCATTCTTCCAGCTTGTCCATCAGGGCACCAAGCTGATCCCGACTGACTTCATCCTTGCTGCCAAGTCACACAACCCCATCAGTGATAACTTGCACCAGAAGATGCTGGCCTCGAATTTCTTTGCCCAAGCCGAAGCTCTCATGGTAGGAAAGACGGACGAGCAGGTCAAGGCTGAGGGAACTGCCAAGGAACTCGTGCCTCACAAGCGCTTCCTCGGGAATCGCCCTACCACGTCCATTCTTGTAGGGGGGTCTATTGGCCCTGCCGAGCTCGGAGCACTGATTGTATACTACGAGCACCTGACTTTCACCGAAGGTGCCATTTGGGACATCAACAGTTTCGACCAATGGGGCGTCGAGCTGGGCAAGGTCCTCGCCAAGAAGATCCTTAAGGAATTGGATGAGTCTGGCAGTGGTGAAGGGCACGACCCTTCTACCGGTGGCCTGATTGGAGCTTTCAAGAAGTATTCCAAGATGTAAAAGCTTGTTCTCTCTCGCATATTGTGAGGGCATAAGGTGCCACAAAGAGGAGTGATGATTAAGTAGTACAGACAGTGAAAATTGCGTGTTACCACGTTACAGTTCCCTACATTAGTATATCTATTGTGTGTAGGCTCAAGTATATACGCGCGTTATTTTATAGCCTGTGTGTGTTTGCAAGGGCCTGGATTCGAGAAAAGGGTGCGGCAGGAGCTGGGGATAAAACGGCCGTCAAGCCAGATACTGGGCCACACCCAAAAAGTCATGGAATGCTTCATGCGGGTGTACGTACATATTGAAGGGCGACACGCTTCATAAAGAGCTTGCTGCGGGACTAAACGGGGAAACAAAGACGCCTCTAACGGACAAAGTCGGGGCAAGCCGTGGCTTGGCTTGTTCAGAGTACGTATGTACATACTGTCCATACATGTAACATGCCCCAGATCATGTTCCGAACCAAATGTCTCAACTTCCAAAGCGTTTGCGGTTTCCCCATTCCACAAACTCCGGGGCCCCGGATAATGCAAAGCGCACGGAAGACAGCATGCATGGACGGGGCATGGCAGACCCGGAGACTCGGGCCTGGAACCCGGTCATGGCACATGGGTATGTTGATCGTTGTATGTACAAAATCCGCACAGACGAGCTTAATACATACATACATACATACATACATACATATACATACATACATAGGTAGTCAAATTGCAAGTCGCAAAGTCGGCGGCTGCTGCGGCATGGCAATCGTAGAACGGGTCCTTTTTGCGCTGTTTTGATGCTGAGCCCGGGGGAAATTAGCGCAGGTGCACAGTGATGCCAGATGATGGGGTTTGTTGACTGGGACTGGGGTCAGGGGCATGCACTGTGCAGCTGTCACGAACCGTGAACGGCCGGTCGTCTGGGGTAAATTGTAATTACAGGCGTCAGAGGCTC
The DNA here is from genome assembly GCA_018360175.1 of Claviceps arundinis. Taxonomy (NCBI): domain Eukaryota; kingdom Fungi; phylum Ascomycota; class Sordariomycetes; order Hypocreales; family Clavicipitaceae; genus Claviceps; species Claviceps arundinis. Next base: position 25,423 of record SRPS01000303.1, read on the forward strand.
AGGGATCCACCGGCAAGATGATGACGAGAACTCAGAAGAACTGTGTACCTTCGCGGGCGACCCCCATTCTGAGTGAGCTTACAGGGGGGGCTGGTCAGCTTACAGAAGACCCACAATCTTGTGCACGGGCGAGCTC
>SRPS01000304.1:0-25433 GCA_018360175.1 Claviceps arundinis
CCAGCCCGACTCTCTCCAACCCGAAGCGAAGCGAGGCGAGTCTTCCTTCGCCCCGAAGCGCAGCGTAGGGCCGCGACGGAAGTATCTCGTCCAGTCAAGTCCCGTCTTTTTTTTTTCAGATGTAACATTCGAAAGATTCCATGTGCGCCATCCCCTGAATTGACTGACTGATGCGCTAAAAAAGGACGACGCTAAGCAAGGGCACTAGCTGCTTTCTGCAAGGCAATTTCGCACAAGGTAGGCCGCAGGAGTGCTGCGGAGTGATGTGACATGTCGCTATGTACCTGTTCGCACATTTTGAACCTTTCTACAGACAGAACAGAACAGTGAACACAGAATAAAAGTTACGGACAATTGTGCAAAGCATGTATCTACTCTGTATCTACGGAGTAGGTTCTAGATCATGTTGTGCATAGCCCGTGCGGAAATACTCGCTGAGACAACATGTGAGGAAGCTTGCTAATGTGGAGTGCGTCAATGCGAAGAACTTTCTGAAATCGGATTACACATGACGTCAATCCAAAGACCAACCACGTCCTGTGACTCGTGAGGTTCCTCGAGCCAAGAAAACTCTTTGTTCAACCACCGGGTTGTATTCCTCGGCCGGAAGGACCCGACAGCAGTTACACCTATGCAAAGACTCAGGAGTATGTACTCCGTACAGACATGTATGTCCATTGTCGGCAACTTCCCAAGCACATGCATGGCACGATGGAGTTGGTAGATATGTATGTAGGAACTTGAGATCTGGATGCCACTGCATAGTCCAGCGACCGTCATGAGACTGGAAAACTAGTCACAAGGTCGAGGTTGTGATGGCAGAAGCGATCTGAACGCTCGTATCGGACTGCCTAGTGCATATCTTATCAATGACGGAGCACCACATATAAAACACACACATGCACACCTACGGAACCATCTTTTCGGTGGCATCGGAGGGTCAAGGACTCAGGATTGACAAGATATCAGACCGTGGCTAATCCAGTCGGAGTCCAGAAGAAATGCCACATGCAAAAACAGAGCGTGACGAAACATGATGATCCCCCAAACACATGCTCTACTGAAATTGCACAAAATGTCCAGATTTCCCCGCGAGCTGGCAATTGTCACGGCATTGCCAACTTCCAAGGATACATCCTGGCAAAGACACAAGTGGGAGTCGGCATTGTTGAGCCCCACTTTAATTCCCGATCATGTCCACCTCCAACGTGCTGGCCTGGGCGTCGGTGTTGATACTGAACGTGAACCTCTTCACACCCATCACCACCGTCCAAGCCGCTGCACCATCTCTCGACCCGCTCCAATACGTCGATCAACTCATCGGATCCAGAAACGGTGGAAATGTTTTTCCAGGCGCCACCCTCCCATACGGGATGGCCAAAGCCGTGGCCGACACTAGCAGTGGGAGCAACCAAGGCGGCTTCACCCTCGACGGCTCGCCCATCACGGGCTTCAGTGTTTTGCACGACTCCGGCACAGGTGGCGCGCCGTCGTTGGGGAACTTTCCCTTATTCCCCTACAATGGATGCCCTGAAAATGACGTCAACTTGTGCGCATACCCCAAGAAGGCACGCATCCCGCATGGCAATTTCTCTGAGGACAGTGTGCGAGCGACGCCGGGATTCTTCGGCGTCACCCTCAACAGCGGTCCGCAGGTTGATATGACAGCTACACAGCATGCCGCCCTCTTTCGTTTCGCCTTCAAGGGAGCTGCTGCGGACGACAAGCCGTTGATTCTGCAGGACCTGAGCGACCTCTCCGATTCACGCCAAGACAACGGCACCATCGCCGTCGACCCCGACACCGGCCGCATCACGGGCAACGCCGTGTTCGTGTCCAGTTTCGCCCAGGGCAGATATCAACCCTACTTCTGCACCGATTTCTACGGCGCCCAGATTGCCGACAGCGGGATATACGCCGACAGCCGAGCCAGCACCGACGTCCACGAGCTCAAGATCTCGCGCTCCATCAACGGCTATCCACTTCCCGGGGGCGCCTTTGTCCGTTTTGCCAATGCACAGAAGACCGTATACGCTCGCGTTGGTCTCAGCTTCATCAGCAGTGACCAGGCCTGTGCCAATGGCGAGCGGGAGATGCCAAACTTTGACTTCGACAAACATACACGCAATGCCCAGAATGCGTGGAGGGAGAAACTGAGCCCCATCGCAGTGAACACTCAGGGCGTTGATGCCGATCTTGTCAAGAATTTTTACTCTGGAATCTATCGGACCATGGTAAATCCTCAGAATTACACCGGGGAGAACCCGTTTTGGAATGACGGCGAGCCATATTTCGACTCCTTTTACTGCATCTGGGATCTTTTCCGTTCGCAGTTCCCCTTCCTGACGATATTGGATCCGGTCACCGTGGCTGAGATGATCCGTTCACTCATCTCGACGTACGAAAACGATGGATGGCTTCCCGATTGCAGAATGAGCTTCAGTAGAGGCTACACTCAGGGTGGTTCGAACGCCGACAACGTGCTTGCCGACGTGTACCTCAAGGGCATTCAAGGCGGCATCGACTGGAACAAGGGCTTCGAAGCTGTCAAGAAGGATGCTGAGGTTGAACCATTCGACTGGTGCTGCCACGGCCGCGGTGGCATCGACTCATGGAAGCGTCTGGGCTACATTCCCGTCCAAGATTTCGACTACAAGGGCTTCGGCACCCTGACGCGAAGCATTAGCCGCACCGTCGAGTATGCTTACAATGACTTTTGCATCGCGCAGATGGCACATCGTCTCGGCAAGAAAGATGACGAGGAAAAGTACATTGCGAGCAGTGGGAACTGGCTCAACTTGTATAAGGCGGATCAGACGTCACTGTACCCTAACGGAAGTGACACGGGCTTCATTGGCTTCTTTCAGCCCAAGTATCTCAACCAGACCTGGGGCTATCAGGATCCTCTGAAGTGTAGCAACACTGATACGAAGAGTTCTTGTTCGCTTCAGAGTAATGGACCAGAGACGTTTGAAAGCAGTGTGTGGGAGTACGGCTTGTAAGTTCAGCATGACTATTTCTGTCTCTTGTGCGATTTGTTTTTCCTCTTCTTTGTCTTTTTTTTTGTGTTCTTGAAAAGAAGGACAAGGCTTCCACTTGAAAAGCTAGACAAATCCAGGCAAAGAGTACAAAGCTAATGCATCGCACTCGACAGGTTCGTTCCTCACGACCAAGCTCGTCTCATCACCCTCTACGGCGGACCAGATCGATTTGTCAAACGCCTCAACTATATTCACGACCAAAAGATCACCTACATTGGCAATGAACCGTCATTCTTGACCGTCTTTCAATACCACTACGCCGGCCGCCCTGCCGAGTCCGCCCGTCGCAGCCACTTTTATATTCCACAGTTCTTCTCCACCAAGCCCGAGGGCCTGCCCGGCAACGACGACAGCGGTGCTATGGGCTCTTTTGTAGCCTTTTCCATGATGGGGCTGTTCCCCAACCCCGGACAGAACGTCTACCTGATTACGCCGCCCTTCTTTGAGAGCGTCCAGATCAAGCATCCCCTCACCGGCAAGACGGCGATAATCCGCAATGTCAACTTTGATCCGACCTATAAGAACATTTACATTCAGAGTGCGACCCTCAACGGCCAGTCCTTCTCTAAGAACTGGATCGATCATTCTTTCTTCACTGAAGGTAAGGAGTTGGTTCTCACACTGGGAAGCAAGGAGAGCAAGTGGGGGACTAGGATTCAGGATCTGCCGCCTAGTCTGAGCTCGTATAAGGGGTTTAATGGGTCGGTATATGGCCGAGGAGCCATGGGTGCTTCGTTGGGAAAGATGGCCTTTGGCCCAAAGCTGCTTTAGTGTGAAGCACTTTTCTTGGGCGTACCTATATGCAGTCGCCAAGGGCTCTCCACCCGCGCGATGTATCGTACCAACGCGTTACGCAGGCATTGGTCGTGTACGTACGTCCAAGAATGGACATTGGCGCAGTTTATATGAAACATGAAACGTTGCAGCGGTTTATCAAGAAGCCGGAACGGTCATTGGGCCAGACTTATCATGTTTTTCAGAGCATATAATGTATGTGGCTGGGCCATAACAAAGCTCAATTGAACGTCCAGTGTACTGCAGGTAACTTCGCAAGTCGTCTGGAATTCGAATGCGCCACCACGTGGCAGCTCCCGATTGTGCGCGTGGTCCTGCGTAATGTCACAGGCTGTAAACATGTGAAGGATGTGATATCATGACAGCAGCATACGTCATGAATGTCCGAATGGCTCCCACATACATGAGATACGAAGTACTCGATCTTATTCGTGCACGTCATCGTCATTTATATGGGCTGACCATGTCTCCGGAGTACCTAAGAAGCACAGGGACCTCTCCTCGGTGGAAGGCATGCGAGTTGACTGAATCATTCAAGCCAACTTGGCGTCTCTTGTCATGGAAACGTAGCCAGTGGCCAAGGGGCAGAACAGGTATGAGGTATGTATAATGTATTCTCTCTATGTACTCCGCTACGTGGGAACTACCTTAGTCTTCAACTTTGGCTGCGCCGTCGGATAGTTGGATCAAGGTACCCAGGTATGTAAATGCGGACAAAGATGCATTCTACGCCATCAGCTATGCTCGGCCCTGCGGGAAGCTGTATGTAAGGTGTATCGCATCAGGCGCGCTGTAACTGTTTCCCTTGGAAATCTCAGCGGCGTAATAACAGCCACCTGAGCGGACTACACTAGACCTGTGGACCGTGCACGTCGAACCAATGTGCCCGTAGCCTTGTAGGTGATACCCGTAGGTGAAAGGGACAATCGACGTCGTCGTTGCACCGTTGCACGGTCCACAGGTCTTAGTCGATCTTATCAGGGTTGTTACGAGGAGGTGTACGAGGTGCATGTCTGAGCACTGAGCAGCATAGATCCGTACACAGCGGGGAATGGTTCATGCAGGAGCCCGAAGTTAAATAAGCTTGTCCTTTGTGTTTGAAGCACACGGGAGACCATCCACATCTATTGCGTCTCTGACCGTCACACGCAGGCTCATGTTTCTCACGCAAGCTTCGAAATCTGTCTCGGCTGCGGCCAGCTGATTTATATACATATCCAAATTCAACTCAAAAGATGCTCATCTAAGAATCCAAACTTACGACGCTAATTACATGTTGAAAGTCAACCCGATTCCCTTCTCAGGATCCAGTCCCAAGCCTCACTCTCACTGATCACCCCCGAAAAAACAAGTCTACTTTGTTACAATGCCGCAACTCTTTGGGTCCTCGTCGCAAGTGCATTTAGATGGCGCAGCAACCCATCCAGTAAGTCGGCTACAAAGAAAAAGAAGAAAAAAAAGTTAGCCCGGTCCAACAATGAAGTTATGAACGAATAGCCCCTTCACTCGGGTTTCCAAAAAGACTCACTTGGCAACATCACTAGCATAGCAATGCGTAGCAATACCATCCTGCAACTGCCCCGTCTTTGCGATAGACCCAGAGTTGTAAATCCTCGCCGCCTTGTAAAACGCGGAAACATCCGCACCACCAGCCACATTGATGCAGTTCGCCAAGCCATCCCCCGCAGCTGTACCCGAGACACCCTCGCTAATCATCTGATGAATCGTCGCCACGGGACAAGGCTTCTTCACCAAGCCACCCTCATTACATGTCCCAGCACCATCATGGTTCTGCATCAACCCCGGGTTACGAACACCATAGTTCGTAGTCGGAGCCCGAACACACCCCTTGGACTCCTGCATCAGAATAGCGAGAATGAAGCGCCGATCAACACCAGAAGCAACCGATGCTTTCAAAATCCCGTCGTAAATAGCCTTGACCTCCTGTTCGTCGTTATTCGGCTGCGGGGGGTTCTGATTCCCACACGACTGGAGCATTTGGCCGCGGTAGTTGCGGAACATGTTCTCAAAGGGTACCCAGAGGGCTTTCTCGGGCCAGCCTTCTGAGGGAGATCCATTGCCACGGTACATCTGGTATGTGTCGACGCCGCTGGAATTGCAGAATGTGGTTTCAGACATGTCGTGGTTGGCGAGGGCGGCATTGAGGACTTTTTGGTTGACTTCGCGGGTGTGGAGCCTGGGGTATGTCCTTGTGTCGTGGGGGGACAACGGGTAGCGGTTGTCGTTGATGGGCTTTGTGATGGGCGCGTCGATGTTGGATATGTGATGCTCTGGGTTGTTTCTCTGGACGACGTAGGGGGGGGCCAGGGGGCCAGCGAGTGCTGAGCTGATGAGGCAAGTGACGAGAGCGACCTAGAGGATGTAAGTGAATGGTTCGACTGGGGAGTGTAATGAGAGTGTAGATGGAGAGTGTGGTGAGGGCCCAGAGGAAGGCGAAAGTGTGTAAAGACTCAAGAGGGCGAAATACTTTGGACAACATCTTCGTATACTCGGGTAAGACTTTTCGTATAAGTTGTTTCTGTCTGAGAGAATGTTGTGTTCTTTTGGTACTCTGGTTGTCTGAGAGTATCGTCCGTCTGAGTATGGTCTGTATGCGGGTGTGATGGTTCTGAGAGTGTGGTCTTTCTGAGAGTGTTCTGTCTGAGGGTATGGTTTTCTGAGTGTGTATATCAAAAGGTTTCTGCAGAGAATATTTGACTGAAGCCAGAAGCCTGATATATATACTCGACGGATTCACAGAAGCCAGGACTCAGAAGACATCGACTGTCCACATGGCACACGCTGAACAGACATCCAAGTTGAGTCGTTGACACCATCCAAAAGCTAGAGAAGAAGACGCGCGCTATTCGCATCGTGGAACTAGCACCGAACACTCATGTACAAAGACTCCATTTCATCCATATCATCGAACGGGAGTCTTACTAGAAGACCAACAGCTAAAAGCACCAGGCAAGCTCAGAGCTGAGGTATCTTTACCTCCGAGATGACGCCAAAAGATACCTACCTCCTCTGCCTCTTCACGGGAGACACATACTAAGAATCCGCCATGTATAACGTGAAGCCCTCATTCAGTCGACCCGCCGCCTCGAAGCGCGCGGCAGCTACAGAAACTTCACATAAACAATGGTATACGTGCAAGCCGGCCCTGAGTCTCTGCGAGAGGCGGGGACGCTAGCGACTTGCGCGCTGCTTCAAGCCTTCAACTCGGAAAAGTCGCCAGCCATCTGTTCACGAGAATTCATTGATTCAAAGCATTTCAGTGAGCCATTCATGGACGGTGGACCAGGAGAAGGGACGGAAGGGACTGCACAAGTCTTGTTCTGTCGAAGCCTTTAGAGAACTAACACGGATTCTTCCGTAGGGGATTCTCTCTGGGTCGGCCCACCGGATTTCCTAAGACTTCTTCAACAAAAGCAGACCCATCACCCCACTGCGCAGTGCGAGCCCTCCGTGACTCCGTCGAGACTCGATGCTCATTGCCCACCGTCTCCAATGTTCATGTTTAGTGTATCGGAGATTCGGAGAGCCACGGCAGAGGGATTGATGGCTTGCGGCTCGGGGACATGCAATCCAGAGGAGCTTTTCTGGCCGCGTGGTTGACACATCTGACTTTGACTTTTGCGGCGGAGGTTCTGCGGTGACGACGCGGGAAGTTCATGCAGTGCGCCGCCGCCAGGTTTACCAGATTCGCAGATTGGCGAGCCGGCAGTGGTCCCCCGGAGCCTCTGTAGGGCTTATTACATGGTCATGGCGATGCAGCATTGCAGCAGGGATGTCTCGGGCGCAGATTGCGGGAATGAATGTCCGCACAAAGGGGTGATACAGTTCCATGCTTCTAGCTCTGCCTCCTCGAAAATGTTCAGCGACACAACTTGGCGCGTCAACGCATGCACCGCTTCCACAATAACTAAGTGACCACAACTGTGAAGCTCGCGCATCGCGGTCGCGGTCGCTATAGCTTCTTCAGCCCATAGCACCGCATCGACGAGCATTGCCAAGAAGTTCTACCTTGATCACGATTCCACTTGTAAAAACGGAAACTCGCCATGCACACAAAGGCCCGAGTACAAAGGCAAGCTTGTTGAACGCATGCCTGATGTCCATCGTTTTCACGTACCCACGCACGATCCCTTTCTAATGCTAATTAGGCATGTTCAGCTTTGCAATGACCTCCCGTTCGTCTCTTTTCTTGATCTTTCGCCTTACGTCCTGGTCCATTCTCCGATCTCATTCTCCGATCCCAGTACAAAGCTGACTTGACTCGTCCATGTACCTAATCGCATGTTCCCAACTTCCCATAGCCAAAATACCACATTACGCGGTACGCCTAGACACGTTGGCGAAGCTTGACTAAACGCCATCACTAGACTGGCTGGCTAGAACGGAACACCATGTGTGCGTCAATCACCTCAAACCTGGTGTGCTATAAGCATACACCAATAAGCCTGGGACTCAAAGTGAACAGGGCCTCTTCGCCGAGACCGACTGGTCTAGAACAGAGCATGATTTACAAGACAAGGACGTCTATGCATCGTCGGTCAAAATTAGAGACGTTTGACTTTGAGGTCTCCTTCTTTGTAATCACCTTCCTCCCTTCTGCTACTTTTCTTTCTCTTCTCCAAAAACACCCACGTCCGCGAGAGACGATGATGTATCCATTGTTGAACTCCTCATGGTTTAAAGAGTTGCCACACCGAACACGGAATTATACGCCGTTTTTGGTACCAGGCCTATGCAACATGATGACCGGTAAGCTTCGTAGACCACGTCTGAAGCACGTAAGAACCGCTGCTGCTGCAGATTCTGCGCAGCGTACTTGGGGTAAACGTCTGCCGCATTTTTCCTCCTTAGTCTACTTACTGAGTACTCTTTTTGTCAATAGAGCTTCATTCGCCTGCTCCTAGGCACGCTGTGGCCAGCCGTGACAAAACACGGGTCCTCTAAGCCGCAGTCGCGTAGCGTCTGCGATGCTTATCAAAAAGAAGAGAAAACGACCGAAATGAAAGACAAAAGAAAACACAGGAAAGAGAAAGAAACAAGAAAAGGGGCCCCTATTTGTGGCGGGTTTTATGCCTCTTGGGTGCCAGAGGTCCTTTGGCGTCGTGCTCCGCGCGATTGTCATCCGGATGCGAGGCGTGTAACAAGTCCTCCGCGGCCTCCCGAATCCATGTTAGAAGCCTCACCGGTGGTCCCGCTGCATCTGGGTACTCCCGATGGAAGCTCTCCAACTTTGTGGCAGCGTTCTTGAAACCATCCGCGTTGTAAAATGTTTCATCCGGCTCAAGTCCCGTCCATGTTACCTGATACTGGAGCCTCTTGTAACTTTTGAGCCTGCAAGGCGTTCTTGTGAGCAGTGACTTGAACGTCCTTGATTTGCTTGACCATCTTCGCAGCTGCTTGCTTACGCTCCGAGTCTAGGTCGACTTCTGGTAATGGCAGCGACAGCGGGTTGCGAGGTTCACAGCCAGTTACTACCATAATCGGGCTCATGCCTAGCGAGGCATGACGGGAGCTGTTATGCGCAAAGTCAAGTGACGGAAGTTACTCGCTCCAACGGGTCTGGTATTTGTCGATGTAGAACCGAAGTCGCTGATCCAAATTTGCGTTCGTGATCTCAACGCCTCCCTGGGTCTGCGGGTGGCGAGAGCTTCCGTGTCGATGCTTTGTACCGGTCAGCTTGTTAATGGTTTCCGAGAACTCAGAGATATGTAAATGGTCCGGCATTGTCAGAGATCCAGGCCTGGGGCATTCCAAGAAGCCAGTAGACGCGCCGATAATATCGCTTGGCCAGTGTCTCGGCGTCGTCGTTCTTCTTCCCCGGGAGGGTCACCATAAGCCGGCTGAACTTGCAGATGAAGGCCCAAATGTAATCGTAGCCGTGGACGTCGAGTGGCATCGTCTTGCCATCAACAATGACCGTGTTCCAGACGCCAGACGGGACCTGGATTGGATGTAACATCCCTGGCGTCTTGTCACGGCGGGTTTTGTTGCGTTGGCATTCTCGGCAGTTGGCCACGTAGCGCCTCACATCTCTGCCTAGACCGTCCCACCAGTAGTTCTTGACCAGCTCGGCTTTGGTCTTGTTCAAACCTCCGTGAGCAAAGATGGCGGGTTCGTGGGCTCCATGGATCAGAGCTGTTCGAAGGAATATTTGGCCATCGGCAGTGGTTTCTGGTACAATCAACTTGCCCTCGTGCGATCCCAGCTGGCGGTCCTGGTTCTCCTTGATTATCAGGTCGACGAGGTCCGCGCCCTGAGGAATGACCAAAGCGTCAACCGCTTCCAAAGCCGCCACTGGGGCCTCGATGCGGTCCTTGGGAATCATGACGAGATCTCGCTCCAGTCGCTCACGTGCCTTGACGGTAGGATTGTCAATCGTCTTGTGTGAGAGGGCATCAGCCGCGACATTTTCCTTGCCGGGTCGGTAGCGCCATGTGATATCGAAATTGGCGAGGTACTGAGACCACCGGATCTGGCGTGTGGAAAGGATGCGCTTCGAAGAGAAGTAGATCAGCGCCTGATGATCCGTCAGTACCACAAAATCGGTTCCCCAGAGCGCTTGCTCATTGTCCTTGAGGGCGTGGATGACGGCGAGCAGCTCCTGGTCCTGAATTGGGTAAGACTGCTCGGTCGGCGTCATGGATTTTGAGGAGAAACCGATCGGCTTCCAAGTCTTGTCGTCCTGTTCCTGCCAGATCACACCACCGGTGGCTTTAGCGGACGCATCACATTCCACCTTGATCGGGCGACCGGGTTTGAAGAAAGCCAGGACGGGTGCCTCCGTCGCGAGTTGCTTCATCTTCTCGAACGCATCCAGCTGCTCCGGCCCTTTGACGAAGGGAGCGTCTTTCTTTAGCAGCCGGTTGAGAGGCTCCGCGGCCTCACTAGCGTGATGGCAGAAAACGCGGACATAGTTGCAGAGGCCCAGAAACGACCGCACGGCTTGCTTGGAGTTGATGTCCTCCCAGCTCCAGTCAGTAATCGCGCATATTTTCTCGGGATCGATGCTGACTCCCTTGCCAACATCCAGTTGCATGCCCAAGTAGCCAGTCTCGGTCACATTGAACGAGGACTTCTTGATATCGCCTTGGAGATCGGCTTTGTGGGGGCGATAGATGACCTCCTCAACAGCTTTGAAGTGGGCATCATCGTCGTCCTCTTCAGTGAAGATCAGGACATCGTCGGTATAAGCGCTGGCGATCGAGTCCAATAGCTCATTCAGCTGGGCGTTGATCAGGGCTTGGAACCAGGCGGGACCAACGCTCAATCCGAAAGGTACCTAGGACTCTCCATTGGTAAGTGCCGAAGCGGGTCTTGAAGGCCGTCAAGTAGCGCGATTCCAGTGCAACCAACATGCGATTGAACGCTCGGATGATATCAACCTTGGAAAGCCGTTTCGCTCGGTCCACCCGTGCGATGGTGCCAGGTACGTCAGGGGCCACAGTAAGCCGTTTCTTGACGAAACCGTTGATGAAGCGGAAATCGCAGCAAAAAAGCTTCTCCAGGGTGTCTTTCTTGGGTACAAACAGCGTTGGCGCAGCATGGGGAGGCATCTCCGGGCATCGCTCGATAAAGCCTTTCCGAGCCAGTTCCTCTACGGTATCCTTCTCAAGCTGCATGTAGGCATAAGGAGTATTGTAGCGTGCCGGTTGCCCCGTGATCGGTCGATCGAGCTCGAGGACCACATCGAACCCGGGTCTCGACGGTGGTAGTCGGGTGGACGCTTTCTTGGAGAAGAAGCCTTCCAGGTGCCGCAGCTGGCGGGGAAGCGTCTTACGGACCAGCTCGACGTGCTCCGGGTTTTCTCCTTCAGGAAACGGAATATGCTTGCCGTCGAACGTCTTGACCCAGTCCTGTTCCCTCTTGGGAGTAGCGGCAGGTGCAGTTGAGACCTCTGCGATGGTCACAAATTCACAATGCCCTCAGGCAGCTCCATGAGCGGGACGGGGCTGCTAGGCATTGGGACGCTTGCCCAACGAGTTTGACGTGGGCCAGCGGCGACCTCGGCCGCCAGGGAGGAAACCGACGTATCGTCACTGATGGGTCCCTCGGGTACCATCTCGGACGACGGTAGTCCCTGAGCCGTCTGACCTATGGCGTGGACATTGAGCGGCTCGCGCCAGTTGCACCGGAGAGAATAGCCCTGCGCTTGATCTCCTTGTCTTCTTTTTCTATGAGACGGTCTCGACGGATAACATCGGCTTGGTGTTTGATGCTGATTCGTCGTGGGGGACTATGAGACACCATGATCGGCCTTGAGCAATACCCCAAGGGAGGGATATCATCGGGCCATATGAACGATTTGTTAGCGGGAAAAAGCCCCACGCGGTGTTGGACCCAGAAGTCTTGACCGATGAACACATCATGATTGGATCTCATGATTAAGAACGTCTGGCGATTGAACGAACGATTGTCAATCGTCATGGAGGCCCGAATGTAGTCGGTAACTACGCCTCGTGGAGTGTGGGTGAAATCCGCCAGCTGTAGGGGCTTCGGAAGCTTCAAAATCTTGCCCTTGAGAGTTCCGACAACCCGCTGGGCGAATTCGGGTGTCATGGAGAGATAGATCCCTGCTCCGGTGTCACAGAGAGCTTTGGCTTTAAGACCAATTCCGTCAATCTTCACTTGAGTTGGGACAACAAATTGATTTGACGATCTTGCTTTATTAGCACTAGCTACCTGTGGCACAAAACAGACTACTGAGGAGTCTTTCAGTAGTCTGAGTCGTTTCCCGACTCCTCCTCGTCAGACTCTGAGGGATCCTGGGCGTCGACTGAATCCTCGAGGCGAGTGCGGCGGAACGCTTGGATGACGTGCTGAGTGTTAGGACACTCAGCCCGTCGATGACCCTTAATGCCACAACCGAAACAAATTCCCTTGATGAGGGCCTCCTCACGTGTCAAGTTGACGAGCTTCTTGATATCAACGGCAGGTTTCGATATATTTGGAGTCGTCGCCCGACGTCCTTGTCGCTCCGACGTGCGACAGAGGGGAGGCGACGAGTCACGCTTGTCGTCCTTGGACTTCTGTCGATGCTCGTATCCTTTCGTGCGATCGATCACGGCGGCAGTCAGGGCGTCGACGAAGTTTTCGTACGACTCCTGGGGGTTGCCAACGAGCCTGCGTAATTGACCCATAGGGTCGAAACCCGGTTTCAAACAATTAAAGAGCGTTCGCTTGCGCTCTGATATACCGATCTTGGCCTTGTCGGCCAGAGCATTCACCTTGGCGATGAAGATGTTGATGTCGTCCCGCTTGATGTCGAACTGCAAACGGTTAAGGGCCTGGCTGGCCGTGGTGGAAGCGTCCGGGTCGCCGAAGATGGCCTCCAGCTGAGCCAGCATCTCCTGGGCGCTCGCGAAGGGATGGTCTTCCGACATGTACCGAGACTTCAACAACTCCTGAGACGTCTTCGTGACGCGGTTGAAGACCAAAGTCATTCTCGCGCGCTCATTTCTATAACACTCTAAATTGTCCTTCAGGTGTTCTATGACGGAGAAAAGCCAAATCTCAAACTTTTCTTTGTCATCCTCGAAAACATCGGGTCGTGACCGCGTCTCGCGCGCGCTCCGGTCGTAATTCGGATTTTTGGCATCTTGGTTATCGCCAAACGGGGTCAAACTCTTGTGGGCCGCATGGCCTGTCGGCTTGAAATGAGTGCCCCCAAAGGCACTGTGTTCGGCAGGTGTGCCGTGTCTTTGAACAGCTTGTTCGTTCTTCTTTTCCTTGGCTTCAACGAGCTTGAGCTGTTCGAGCTGTTTGAGCAAGGGGAGCGCGGCGACCAAGGGAAGCGCCCACGCGGGGGTTTCGGCTTCGGCCATCTCTTTTGGTGGCGGCGGGCTTGGCTGGGTATCGCGGAGTATTTGATCGTCGACCGAGAGTTGTATACAGTCTGAGGTCAGAGAGGACTCGTCTGTATAGGAGTCGTTGAAGTCTCGGTACATGTCGGAAGACCATCCCTTCGCGAGCGCCCAGGAGATGCTGGCTCAGCTGGAGGCCATCTTCGGCGACCCGGACGCTTCCACCACGGCCAGCCAGGCCCTTAACCGTTTGCAGTTCGACATCAAGCGGGACGACATCAACATCTTCATCGCCAAGGTGAATGCTCTGGCCGACAAGGCCAAGATCGGTATATCAGAGCGCAAGCGAACGCTCTTTAATTGTTTGATGGGGGAACCGGCGATGAAGCTCTATTAACGACAATAATAGACTGAAGAGCAGAAAAGAGAAGAAGAGGAGAAAAGTGCCACCGGGGCATAGCCAAGTACGCAGCGGTCATGTGACATCGGTACACCAAGTATCACGTGACTAAGGGACGCCTGGTGGCAGCGGTCCTCAGTGCTCACAGTCTCCAATGCCAAGCGCGGCAAGACCGCAGACTTCACATCTCCCGACAAACAAATCCATCATCAAGGACACCGTCAGACTTTTTCACATTGGCAGATTCTTCATTGTTAGCAAGAGGGCTCTAACCGCAAGGCTTTCGTCGACAGAGTCTTGGTCAGAAGGTTTCGTAGGCTTGTCAGACACATCATCGACGAAGTCGACTTTGGTGCCGTTTGCCCTAACTTGTGAGTGTGACACCATAAATCATCTCGCACAGTCTCTACATGCACCTCCCTTTCAACCCATCAGCCAGGGATACCATCGAGAGTGGAAACCAAACCAGACCCATCCACCAAACTTCAGGTTCTCACGGACAACATTGAATGTTCTTCCCTGAGCCAACACCCACTCCCAATGAGAAGAATCGATACCAAAATGAGCTCTCAGAAATCCAACTCTTCTGTTGTCCTTTCCGACCAAACCCATTGGACGGCTTGGATTAAGTTGATCAAATCCCGCGCCAAATCCCTCAAAGTCTGGCCAAGGCCCAAAAGTCGAGCCAGGTTCTGAACTTGTGTCACCTTTACGGTTTACCTAATATCCGAAAGATGCATTGGCGATAGAGGAAACCTCGGACTCTACAAACCAGTGTACTCGTATTCATCGTATCTTGACTTCTCTGCAATGCTTGCGGGTAAAGCACTCACCTGGTATATGATTCATGAACACTCTGGAGGGAAGCGAATTGACGTTTAACGGGGCAGTCACGGCAGTTCATCAGACTTTTGAAACGCGCTCCAATTATCAAGGGCATTTCAACCGGTTCACCAAGTTGTCAATCCACAAGGTCGCTCATCGTGTCTTGAATTGGCTTGTGGGGGTGAAGGTTTTCTTCATCACCAATGCGATCTTGAGGTCTGTGAGGAATCCTTCGTACGTCAGGCTGGAGGTGCATAGTGCTTGTTTGTACTCTGGTATGCCCCGACTGCTCGGCGTAACCTTGCGAGACTTTACGTCGATGAGTGTGGGGTGGTATAGTTCGTAGAATAACGTTCCTAGCTCCGTGACAAGTAGGTTGAAATTCTCCTTCACTGTTTCATGGCCCGAGAAGCTCAAGCTGGAGCGTCCTGAATATGTCTTTTCGTTGTCGGTCGTTGTTCCTCCATGCGGTCCTTTCTTTCGCCAACTCGTTAGCATGGAGGAACAACGACCGGCAACAGAAAAACATGACTAGAAAGCTCGAGCTTGAGCTTGCCCGGGCCACGAAACAGCCAGCTCGGGCAACGGATATCGGCTTGCAACCCCGCATCGCGGAGCCCACTCAGTACTTCCTTGACGTGTCTGGCGTGGTCTTCCGGGTTTTCCGAAGAAATCAGGATGCCATCCATGCAGGCTGTGCAGGTAACATCCAGCAAATCTCCCAGCACGTGATTGATGTATCTCTGGAAGGTCACTGGTCCTCCACATAGCCCGAAAGGCAATACTTTGTAATAAAACGAACCGTACCTTGTTCTGAAAGTCGTGAGCTCCTCTGAGTCCGGGTCCATCCGCAACTTATTAAACACTGTGAATGTCCAACTCATGCGGTGTCGTGTGTGTGCACTGTGAGCACCGCAGTGACTTATCAAGGTTCTTCTCTATGGCCTTATGGATTGACAATCGGTCGAAATGTCCTTGACAATTGGGGCGCGTTTTGGAAGTCCGATGAACTGCCGTGACTGCCTCATCAAACGTCAATTCGCTTCCCTCCGGAGTGTTATATATCAAGTAAGTGCTTTTCCCGCAAGCATTACGGAGAAGAGTTCTCCCCAGTCGTTCGGTGTGGCGCGAGTCCTGTTGCAACGATAAGGACTACCTTAGGCATAAGAAATTCGCCTTCAACGCCTGTATTGTATATATATATCTTTCTCCGTGTACGCTTTGGTAAGCGTGTCTTGGCACCGTTGGAACCGTCGGTCTTCGTGTGCACATAGTTTCCGGAGTCATCCAATTGTTGACCGATATGTTCTGGATGATTCGTGTCGAGTTGGGCGTTCGAAAGTGTTGCAGCTTGCTTGCCTTTTTCGATGGGACTTCGATAAATCACTCCGCTCTCTATCTCTCCTGAGGTCTGGTACCCTTGCTGCATCGAGTGCGCGAGTTTGTCGGCTATCGTCTCTAGATCTCCTATGGGAACTCCGTTGTTGAGCAAAACGTTGCGGAATTTCGTCCAAACTTCTTTATGCACTTTATCCCAGACCTCCTAACCCACGATGTAGGACGTTATCCGAAATCTCGTCTTCTAAGTACTGATTTAAGAGACAGATGGCTCGGTCGTTGAGATCGGTTTGTGTCGCTGACTCGCTGTCGTCAATCGAGGGCTGTATTTTCGGAATCGAACCACATAACAATGCATTAGTGAGGGCCGAGGCGGCATGGGCGGCATCGTGACCAAAGAGTTCCAGCAATGGAGGAACTTCAAGGAAGAAAAGAATGCAAGAAGTGGTGTCACGACTCGTGATATGTTACCTGCACAAAGTACCTAATAAGGGCGCGGCATTGGCCAATCAGGGCAGGGTCAGGTGCCCCAGAGGCGTCACTCCGGACCGTTAACACATCAGGCCAAGCTCTACCGATCAACATTCTGCCAAACACATCCCACCCTCATCGATTATTACGTCCCTGGCCCAGCTGATAGAGAATAGAAAACGTTTAAAAAAAGAAAGGCAACACCCCCTCCAAATCATTGTCACGCCATGACAATACAAAACGTCTGCCTCGTCGGCGCAAACGGCACCCTCGGCACCGCCGTCACCAAAGCCCTCTCCGCCACGAACTTCTCCATCTCCATCCTCCGCCGCAACTCCTCAACCTCACTCCCCGCCCCCGCCGGCATCAACGAAATCCACGTCTCGCCCTCTCTCACCCTCGCCGAACTCACCACCGCCCTCCGAGACCAACATGCCGTCATAGCCGCCTTCCCCCTCACAGACGTCACGCAGCACATCCGCCTCGCCCAAGCAGCCCACGATGCCGGCGTAAGCCGCTACATCCCCGCCGACTACGGCTCGTGCGACGCCGCCTCTCCACAAGCACAGCACCACCTACAGTTATACCGCGACAAGACCGCCGTGCGAGCCAAATGCGAAGAACTTGCCGCTGCAGCCGATGCCACCACGCCATTTTCCTGGACGTCCATCATCTGCGGGCACTTCTTTGACCACGGCCTAGAAGACGGCTTACTACACTTCAACATTGCTGAACAGACGGCCCTTCTTCTCGACACGGGCCATCTGCGTGCCTCGACAAGTACGCTCCCCCGCGTGGCAGATGCTGTAGTACGTGTCCTGCAGCAGCCCGACGACCTGACGAGGAACCGGGCGCTCTACATACAAAGTTTCTGTCCCTCGCAGCTGGAGATCCTGGCGTCTCTGGAGCGCGCTACGGGAAGTAAATGGAAGACACACCATGTAGATTCGGCGGCTTTTCTGGAGACTCAGAGTAAGAGGCTCGCGGAGGGAGACAAGGGTGCTGTGGAGGAGATTGTCTTTGTGCTGGGGACTGTGGATGCGGATTGGAGGAGTAGGGAGGGGTATGCTATGAAGCTGTTGGGTTTGGAGGACGAGGATCTGGATGAGGTTGTTGCGAGTGTGGTGAAGAAGCATGGGGCTGAGCGGATGGGGAGGTAAGACGGGTATGAGGGCCACGCCAGTAGAGCGTGGTTGTGCTCGTGAATGTGCTCATTACATATACACGCTCATGGAATGTAGAAGCGGCGTCGTTCTGTCGTGGCTGTATTCTGTGAATAGATAATCATAGAACACACGTTACATGTAGAAGCGGCTTCGTCTTTGCGTGGCTTTATTTACGAATCAATACATAGATAACTCGTGAAGCGGGCTTGGATCATTGTATTGTAAGGTTTTAGATCTGATTCATCGTGCATTACCAAATAATATCAGTCTTCTCTAAAATATCGTGTAATGCTGCATATGCTTCGTGGTACATTACAAATGCCAACGCTGGTGGAATACCAATTCTCGCTCTAAACAGTCGTAAATGCCTTGTAACCATGCCCAGAACTCCATGTAAACACAAAGGACCCTCTGCGTTAGAAGTTCTTCTCCCATGCTCTCCACCATATCCCCATGTTTGCCGCCACCACGAGATCAAGCATCTTCAGTCCCTCGTCATACACAATTAACTTCCCCAACTTTGCTTCTCGTCCGCGAGCACCACCACCAGCTCGCTCGATCCCTAGATTGAGTTTAAATGGGGAAACCGACCCATCGCCATGATCATTGTCATTGCCGCCGTGAAACGCTGAATCTCCTGCTCCAGGTCCGCCCCCTGCTTTGAAAAACTTGCCGAAATTACCCTTCCACTGCTCTCCTCGCTCTGCGAAGATCTCGGAGGCAGGAAGATTGAACCGCAAGTCGCTGACCAATCTCCCTTGACTTGCCGAGGCCTTCATGTTCTGATCAGCAACCAAGGGATTCATGTAGTTGTTGCCGACATCGTGAGGCTTATGCCGACAAATGAGGCTCCGTCCTGCCTGGCCGGTTCGAAATTCGCATTTTCCATCCCAGGGGCTAGAAAAGGTGTATCCTCTAGGCTTCATGCCGGGAGGAGGTGGTCCATCCGTGGCCAACACTTCTGCTTCGTCGGACACGTCGCTTCCAACGGAGGCGACTGATCCGGTGCTACCACTTCGGTAGCGATTCAGCTTGTTCAGACTAGTCTGCTCCAGACGTTGATATGTCTTCTGCAGCTTTTTGGTCAAGGTTTGCGAGTACTCCATCAACAACTGTCGAGAAATGACAAAATCGTTACTCGCACTTCTGTGGACACCGCTGGCTGAGGCGAGGGCAGCATTGTTTCGTGACACATATCGGAAGTGAAAGTAGCCAGAGGTTGAGATCTCTACATTGATGGCGGGATGCAGCGATGCGGATGCCAACGCGACATCTCGTTCATCGCCATTCTCTGAGGTTTCCAGTTGCCGTGAGGATACTCTCGCAACATTTGACTGATGGTTTAAGCTCGGATTACGGCGAACAATTCTCAAGGAAAATGGCGTGCCGTATTCAGCGGTGAGTGGTATATTGTTGCGCTTTTGGGGCGACGTGGATCGACTTGTCCTATTGTCAGGAGCCCTCGGCCGGTCCGTAGATGGTTGCACGGTTGAGCTGACGCCACCTCCGTGGTATTGAAACGGCTTGTCCAGCGGCGAAACTGGAGATCGTCGGTCAATGGGATCATTGCCTCTTGCAAGAATGTCCTCCAGCGGCTGTGTCAAAGGAGTGCTCCAACGAGCTGTCGGTGCTATGGTAGGTTTGGAATCAGGCGCATAGGCCTCTGACATCGGACGAGCACCAACGGGCTTCCTTGCGGGCACCCCAGTGTGTAACTTGGTCGCAGTTGGGCCTTTCATAGCTCTCGTATTCGACGGCGAAATCACTCCATGTTGGTCCAAAACTGCCGGCGCTGCCGCATCGGATCTCTCGGACGGGAGGCCAATTTTCCGACGACTACCATCGGCAATATTCGACGACTCGAGTTTCGTGGTTTCCGAGACTGCGGGAGCGGGGGATTGTACCGGCCGCAAGGGAGCACCGGACTGGTTTGGAACCGGTTTTCGAGGAATCGTCAGGGGTCGAGGGCCGTTGTCGGCATCGCGACGTGTTGGCTTGACCTGCGACGGGTCTTCGGGTGGTTCCAAATGAACGTAGTAGAGAGAGTTGGCGACATCTTCGCCCGTGACGTTGCGCTCCTGTGGCTTCAGGGTCGAGAGAATAACATCTGGAGGAACGGGTTAGGACAGAACAAGGAGAATATCTTGAGATGAGAGAGAAAACCTGCCTCTGGTACCCGGCACTCGTGAAATATAGAGAACAAGGCTCTCCTGTACCCGGGCAGCTGGCGATTCGGGATATTGGGGGGGATTATCGGCAAGTAGAATGAGTTCATTCAAAGATCTGGCCTCCATGACTGCGGGTTTGTTCCGGGAGATCCTGATCTTGCAGCGCGTAAAATATCCCATATATAAGATGAGCAACCGGACAACAATGTGGAATAAAGAGTGAAGAAGGAAGTCAAGATGGTGAGCTGGACATTTGGCGACAGAGAAGAGGTCAAGCCGCCGCTTATAAAAGGTCAGACATGCAGACGAAAATGAAGGCGGAGGAGAGGAACATGTTGATGCAAAAGTCGACAGGGACACAAAGAGATGGCCCGCCGCGAAGGAAGCTGGGTGTCCAGGCCTCCTGCAGGCCTGGTCAAACAAAGCAGATATTCGATGCCTTGCGGTTTGGGATGTCGAATGTTCGTTTCTTTGATGTTGAATGGTGATTCGAGGCGTCCATGTTGACCTGGCGGCTGGCTGAAGGCCGAAGACAGTTAAGACTGTGAATGGGCCAGGCGCTGGTCTGTGGTCAACTGGTGTTGATCTTTTGCCGGCTGCCAAGCCCGGGAAGCTGTTCAGCAGACAGATCAGCCACCAGACCAACCACCAAGCCAACCACCAGACCAGGGTCCAGGAGACCAGACAGGACTCATCAGGCACACGAAACGCCACCGCATTGTTGGGTCTACCGTCTATCCGACTCTATCTTGCGTCGCGGTCCAGTTCAACGTCAGCTTGCGAGGCTGTGCTGTGCTGCGGTTGGGCGAGTTACGTCAATATCCCTAGCGCCTTTCATTATTCATCCCATGTCGCTGCCGAGAGCCCCGCGATCCATTCTGAACTTCTAAGTTCTTTCTACCGACGGGATGTGAACCGGCGCAACAGAAAGCCGCCGACATATGTATCGCGTGAACTACCTTTCAAACTTAATGGAGATCAATCTCGCTCAGCGAAATCCACCGCTTCACCTGCTATGCAATCGACTGCGGATCGAAGTACATATGTACATATACATACATAGGTATATGTACATACATGAATGATCGACCATGCGCTAAAAGTCACTGGACACGGTGTGTGAAGCGCCTCCTTCGCAATGCCGCAAGGTTATCCATGTTAGTTGTTGCGCAGTCGCGCCGCCACTCAATCCTAATTCCAACGTCGCGCGCGAGGCATCGTCTGGAATGTAATAAGTTTGCCAACGAACTGCGACGAGCAGAATTGCTCGACAGCCTTATTAGTAAGTTTGTGCCTGTTTCAGTACAGGCTTCGGTCGTCCCATACCAATACCGCCACCAATGACCATTGACAGCGAATTTGTCTTGAAACAGTACTGCTAGGCATCGTGTCACCGTTCGTCTGTCGACTTACTTCGTGTTGCTTATCTGTCGCACATAAGTATGGGCTGAACCTACTCCGTAGGATTGTCAGAATAGCCCACGTCGAGCGGACATGTGAACAGTAGTCAACACATCGTAAAGTTTTCCTCCACACGTGACGTCGGACAACATAGAATTCTTTGAAAGAATTGCGATCGCTACAGATGACTCACAACAATGTCTAATTAAATGAAGCGCATGACGTCGTGTAGCAAGTATGTATATCCGTAGTCCTTTGTAACAAAAAGAATTCCAACACGACGCAGGGAGTACAGTAGCTGTAACGACAAACAGCAGCGAGCATTAGGAGGCCAGACTCCCATGCGCAAAGTGACTTTGCATGGTGTTTTATGTCCGTAGTAGTAAGCCAGATATGTCATGCGGTATTCTCCAATTCTACGCTTTGTACTCGCCGCGGCCAGTCAACCCGGCTCAAGATGCTGAAAGAATATGCTACATCTCCTTTGACCGCCACTGTAAACCAAGTTTCAAAGCAGTCTAAATGCGTCACCCGCTCGGGTTGTCAGTGGTCACTCAAGACCTTCGTCAGCTTTCAGCGCAAAATTAGACTTGCAAACCACCATGCGTTTTCCATGGACGCAAGAGCTAATCGGCTACTTGAAGACACTTTGTCGTTAAAACTCGACCTTCTATCATCCCACCCAGGGTAAGCAATCGATCACAACTTATTACGGGCCCCACGGGAGTCCGCACATGTCGAGTCACGTGCACGACAGTCACCAATCACATCCCGAACAATGTAATCCCGCGCAACATCGCCTCCCGGACTAGACTAGGAAATCCAGTACGTCAAACGTCGTGACTCGTCGGCCGGGCTCATTCGCCTTCACTTCCGCTCTCCCTCTTCGAAGCCGCCTGCTGGCCCAGACTCTTCTTTCGACCGGCAATCTTAGCACCAAGCGTTCATTTGCATCATGTCGCCGGCTTTGCAAACCTCCGCAGCCATGCTTGCGCGGCGACAGCTCGCGGGAGCCCAGTGCAGCACGAGCTCAATCGTGTTGGCGGCGGCTAACCGACTGTTGGTTGCGCAGCAGTACCAGAGACGAGGATATGCGACTCCCATGGGACCGCCTCCCAAGGACTTCCGAATAAGCAAACGGCTCAATTGGGCGAAGAGCAAGGAGAGCACTTTGGACCGACTGGGAAAATACTTCCTCTTGACCGAAATGGCAAGAGGAATGTACGTCTTGTTCGAACAATTCTTTCGACCCCCGTACGTGGAAGCTCTTCAACCAAACCATGACCTGGGTCGGACTGTTGGAATTGCAAGCGCGCTAACCACCAATTCGCAGATATACCATCTATTATCCTTTCGAAAAGGTAGAAAGAGCCCCTTGTTATTTTGGCTATGCGGTTTGACCACAACACACTTCAAGTCTAGAGTTAACCACGGCAACAGGGTCCCATCTCTCCGCGTTTCCGTGGTGAACACGCCCTTCGACGATACCCCACTGGAGAAGAGCGATGCATTGCCTGCAAGCTTTGCGAGGCTGTAAGTTCCGGCAACGTCGAATGATGCGCATCCTCCAGGCCATGAACTGATATTTCGTGTAGGTCTGCCCTGCCCAGGCTATCACCATCGAAGCTGAGGAGCGTGCCGATGGCTCCCGCCGAACCACACGCTACGATATCGACATGACCAAGTGCATCTACTGCGGCTTCTGCCAGGAATCCTGCCCTGTCGACGCCATTGTCGAAAGCCCGAACGCCGAGTATGCTACGGAGACGAGAGAAGAGCTGCTGTACAACAAGGGTACGTAAACACAGCCAGGTGCCAGGTGCCCACAGGCGCCTGGCCGATTGTCCGCGCCACTGTCCATAGGACACAGGAGAGACTAACATTATACAGAGAAATTGTTGGCCAATGGAGACAAGTGGGAGCCAGAATTGGCGGCAGCAATTCGTGCCGACGCCCCCTACCGATAGAATTCAAAATAACTGTTTTCTCGAGTCATCACCACATATCCCGTTGTTTCTCTTTGTCCCAATGTAAAAGGCTCATCTAGACGAGAACCCTAGCTACAGAGCGAGGCACTTCGGTCCATTCAAGTAATGTATATACAGCAAACCAAAGGTCCTTTCACTGCTTCGTGCGCTTGCAATGCATGCAGGTCTTTGTCGTGCCATGTCTTGCCACGTTAAAAGTCAAGACTGCGGCACTGACCCAATTTCTTTCGAGTCTACAGTCAAAGAGTCCGGGCATCGCCAATAAATCATCCGTGAAATTACGAATGAATCCAAAGATTAATTACAGCCATTTGATCCGCATTGCTCGCAATCGCGCTGTCGTAATGTGCTCCAATCCTGACTTTATGCATCGTAATCGTAATTGACATCCCAAGTTGCCCCGTTTTCCATCCGTCCCATGTCACGTGATGCCACCTTAAGTTAGCTCCGACCGATGCCAAACTGCTCAACAGCCAGCCGCCACCGAGAAATTTATCGACACATCTTCGCGTCACCCATTATAGCAACCCACGCGGCATCACTCCTCTAGATCTCTCCACATCCGCCATCGCCAATTGGACTGTCTCGACAAGTGCGTTACTTCAGCCTCAGTCATCATGTTCCGTACCGCCCTTCTGCGCTCAGCAGCCCGCGCTGCCACTCGCCCTGTCATGCGAAGCCTCGCCGCTCCCCGTTATGCCGTTCCCGTCATGCCCAAGCTTCCCCAGCTGCTCGCCATCAGAATGTACAGCGATGAAGGTGGTCTGAAGAAGGAGGAGGTAGAGGGCCGTATCATGAGCCTGTTGCAGGGTTTCGACAAGGTATGTTGTGTTGCGACACACCAAACGTAACCGATACACTGCGCATAGCACCCCTTCTCTTTGCATAATAAGCTCAAGCTCACCAACTTCATTTTCAGGTCAACGATGTTTCCAACGTATGCCAAATTTCCATAGCCCTGAACTACGCCCCCGGATTTAAATAACCAAGTCCCATAGATCAAGCCCGTCGCCCACTTCGCCAATGACCTAGGTCTCGACTCCCTCGATACCGTCGAAGTCGTCATGGCCATTGAGGAGGAATTCAGCATCGAGATCCCCGACAAGGACGCCGACTCTATTCACTCTGGTGCGTTCCTCTCTTCAGCATTACACCTGCCGCGCTGTCGCTCCTATCGACCGTTACAACCTCGGTTGTTTGAATACATAATACCCCTTGCCCTTATTGTACTGACTGACGCCTATTGTAGTCGAGCAAGCTGTCGAGTACATCCTCTCCCAACCTGATGCTCACTAAATTCAGCGGCCGTCCTTGCGCATTCGACCGATTATATCAACACAAACAAAATAAACGATTGACGGAGAGCTTTCGAGGCGATTAGATTCGTCAAAAGGGACGTGTGATGTACTTGTAAATTAACGTTACTACTCGCTCGATACGAGGGTAGACAGAATCATAATTTCTCGCATGGAGTGTTATTCTCCCTCCATTGACACTTGCCCCCTGGGAATGGAAAATTCGAGGCACCAACTCCCCCCCTTCGAACCGACCCAAGCGTTGGTTGAGGCAGCATTGATCTTTATGTGACTATCATGTTACGCTGTATAATGGGCCGTAGACTTGTGTGACAGTGCCGGCCGTTGTGAAAGAAATGTCTTTCGCTGCTCCGCGATGCAGGAGTGGCAAGCCGAGTTTGCTGTGCTCTACGTCACACGCACTGATGTCATGTCCCCAGAACAATCCCGACGCTGAGCCCCAAATCCTGAGGATTACTTATTGATTGCCGTTGGTGTTGTGACGGTTACCCGTAACTGCTCTGTCCGTCGTTTGCATCTATCCCGCACTAAGCTGATTCTCATCAGCTTAGTGTTCTGACCTTTTGGTCGAGTCGGCAGGGATATCCGATTCCTCACAGGTGTAGTCCCTATCTGTTGGAACCGCTATAACACCGATAGTCGCAACTGTCTTAGGCTGTTGCACGGAGGTTCACGGAGGTCTCACACGGAGGGTGAGACCGAT
>SRPS01000305.1:0-25397 GCA_018360175.1 Claviceps arundinis
TCACCATTGAAGTCCTCGTGTAGCAATACACTACAGTTCTACTCCCGCGCAATCTCTTAGCTTCGAGAGATTACCTCCACCCCTTTCAATAGGTTATGAGCCCGGAGCCCAGGAACTAGACTTTAATCGACAACTCAACCGAATCACAGAGACGTGATTCTGGCCATCTTCAGAGGAAGATTTGCCCACCCGACATCACAGAGACGTGATTCCGGCTATCTTCAGAGGAAGATACCCCCCCACCAACATCGCAGAGACGCGATTCCGGCTATCTTCAGAGGAAGATACTGCCCAACCGACATCACAGAGACGTGATTCTGGCTATCTTCAGAGGAAGGTACCCCCCCACCAACATCGCAGAGACGCGATTCCGGCTATCTTCAGAGGAAGATACCTGGACACCAGCGAATATGGGCAAAGATGACGTCGACAAGCTCAGCCGAGACAATTATGAGGACTGGTTTCGGCGGCAGAAGGCGATCCTCAAGGGAAAGAGGGTGTTTTACACCCTGGAAAAAACCATCTTGGAGTTCGCCTATGTTCGAGAAATAGGCGACACCACCGGTCCCGAGGTAGTCATCCCACTCCCCCCCTCACCGACATCAGGGGGATTTCCCTCCGCACACGACGCTGCCGTCGACGCCATCACGGAAGGCATATCACGGCTCGGAGGCTCATGGGACGAGCGAAAAAAGGAGCAGTGGGAAGTTGACGACGCGAAGGCGCTTCCCATCATCATGAAGGGATTGGGGCCGGAAGACGCAATATTCGCCGACTCGAGTGAAACTTCGGCCGAGTTATGGAGACAGCTCAAGGCCAAGTACGAGGTGACATGCACCTCGACAGCGAACGAGTATGTCACCAAGATGCAAACGTTTGCATTCAAGAAGGAAACCGGGATCGATGGCTCCTGGACACTTCTGAAGACATACCGGCGCAGGATCCAAGGCGCCAAGTCGTTCATGAAGGTGTCATACCCGGACGAAGCGCTCTTGTTAATTCTTACGACGGCACTTAATCAGGTCGATGACTATAAGAGTACCATCGACGGTCTAGCTATACGAGACGACCTATCTGTCGAGCAAAAAGTCAAGGCTCTACAAGAAAAGGAGCACCGACTCCGCGAGTCGACCCCAACAGCAACAAACGCGGAGAGGGCGAACGCAGCCCGACAACGTCAACGCCAAGGAGCCCCTCGAACGAAGAAACCCGATAGCACCGCAGCTGATCGCAAACCCAAATGCTTCTGCTGCGGCTCGAAAGATCACCTCTTCGGGAGTTGCAAGTACCGAAGCTTGGTCCGCGAACAGCGGATCAAGGATGAGGAAGAGGAAGAGGAAGCGAAGGGCACTACAAGGTCTAAGAGCAACCAATCTTCTTCCCGATCCTCCCAGAAGAATTCCCGCCGCGGAAAGAAGAGCCACTCTGCGGCCCACGACTCCGATTCGTCTGCAGACGAGTCCAGTGATGACACTGACAAGTCTGATGAGACGGTCATGCTATCCAGGAAACAGATGAGTAAGAGCACCCCCGATACTTGGGCAATCGACACCGGAGCTAGTTCGTCCATGACTGACCAACTCCACTTGTTTAGAAACCTGAAGTCGACATCGAAGGTTAATATTCAGGTTGGGGGAGGAATGTTGTATTCAGACCAACGAGGAAGCGCGTTAGTCAGCGCCACGGACGGAACTTCTTGCTATTTGAATGATGTACTGTATGTCCCTAAGTTAGGGGTGAACCTCGTATCAGCAAAGAAGTTGTGCAAAGGCGGCTATACAGGAACCTTTGACGACAAGAACATCTGGATTACTACAGGAAATAAAAAGTTGTTAACTGCAGAACAATCGGATGGTCTATACGTCGTGAAGCATGTGTCAAGGAAATTCCAGGGGCAATCAGTGACCGGGAAATCTGCCTCCAAAGCCGCAAGTGGACTGCAAGCATGGCCTGAACCAGAGGAGGAAAGCGATGATGCTGTGACCAAGGATGAGGAGGTGAAACGCTACGTCAAGTACCACGAGCGCTTCGCTCATCTTGGACCGGAAAAGATTCGCAGCCTGCATCAGGTAACGACACTCGAGAAAAAGATTAAAATTCCGTCAGACCGAGATGTCTGCGATGTATGTGCCACCACGAAAATGAAGAATCAGATTCCAAGGGCACTAAGCATCTGGCCCGCGAAAAGACTTGAACTTGTACAGTTTGATGTCGCAGGCCCATTCCCAACTTCGATCCGAGGGAACCGGTATTTCCTGCTGATCATTGACATCTGCACTAGGAAGGAGTGGTTGATCCCGCTACGGTTGAAGAGCGAAGCATATCAGGCGCTGAAGGTATGGAAAGTTTCCGCGGAACTTGAAACTGGCGAGAAAGTCAAGCGCGTGAGGTCAGACAATGCCCCGGAATTGCTCAAGGCTACCAACGACTGGAGAGTCGAAGAGGGCGTGCTAGCGCAATCAACCACAATCGCGTCGTCCCATCAGAACGGACCAGCCGAGCGGGCGATCCAGACGGTCGAATTCGACATGCGAGCGATGCTCGAGGACGCACAATTACCAATCGAATTCTGGGATGAGGCTGCAGAGGCAGACGTCTACATGCGGAATCGCACCGCAACGGGGCCGATAATCGACGGGCAGAAGACCTGCCCCGTCACGGCATTCACAGGACAAGTCCCGTCAATTGACCATATCCGTAAATGGGGGAGCAAATGCTTCTATTACGTTGATAAGAAGGCGATACCCGCTGGAGAGCGACATGACAAGCTTGTCAACCCAGGCAGGGTCGGAGTCCTGATGGGATACTCGAACGATACGACTAGACACTTGAGAGTCTATTCACCGGAACGTGGATGTACAATCACATCAAGCAGGGTCATCGTTAAGGAAAGTACCAAGGGCGGCACCGTTGAGCTGAGACTTCGCAACTGTCCTGCAGGCCCGCAGGGGACAATGAATATCGCTCCCGACAGAAGACCAAGAGGCCGGCCAACAAAGATAGCAGTGGCTCCTACGGTCGAACCGCCAACTGAGACCATCCCGCGAGCTGAAATTATCCCACCGGTTGATGTGCCCATGCCTGACTACAACGCGTCGGAACCCCACGATGACACCAAAGTGGTTGCACCAACACCACACGAGTCGCCAACACCGCACAATGAGATTGAAGCGGTAACAACAACACCTCACGAGTCACCCACACGACACATTGAGGTTGAGGTGATGACGCCGACACCTTACGAACCGCCGACACCTCACGAACCGCCGACACCTCACGAACCGCCGACACCTCACGAACCGCCGACACCTCACGAACCGCCGACACCTCACGAACCGCCGACACCTTACAGTGAGATGGAAGAGGTGACTCCAACACCCCAGCAAGAAGTCGACGTGGAGACGCCGACATCTGCCGAGTTGGAACAGGGACACTTGAAGGCTGACGTCCAGATATTCGAGGAAAAGAGCAGCGTGCAAGCCCCAAGGTATTTCACCAGGAGCGTCAAGAAAAGGTCATGGTCGGACTTAGAAGAAGAAAAGAGGGAGGCAAAGAAGATCCGTGCGATGATCGCGCAGATTTTGGGATTGGGCATCACATATGACGCAACACACGAGACTGCCTTTCCAGCTGGGATTGCCCTGAAAGGACTCACCGAGAAGGAAGTGGCCACTGCATTTGTGGCAGACTTCATCGGAGGAATTAAGATCCCACGAACCTATAAGGAGGCAACTGAAAATAACCCCCACGCGAAGCAGTGGCGCGCGGCTATGGCAGAAGAGTTGTTAGCACTGCACACCAATGGCACCTTCCAGGAAGTCGTGCCGCCTCGGGGCGCAAACATTGTTTCGTGCAAATGGGTTTACACGATTAAGCTGAAAGTGGACGGGTCAATCGAGAGGTTTAAGGCACGACTCGTGGCAAGAGGTTTTAGCCAAGTCCACGGGCAGGATTACGACCAAACGTTCGCACCAACCGTTCGCATGGATACGCTACGGCTATTCTTGGCAGTGACTGCTGAGGAGGACGACGAATGCCACCAGTACGATATCAAAAATGCATTTACGGAGTCAGAATTGAAGGAGATTATCTATTTGAAAGCGCCAGAGGGTGTTTCAATCAAAAAGGGCCTGTTTTGGCAAGCCTTGAAGAGCTTATATGGCCTTAAGCAGGCAGCTAGGGACTGGAATCGGCTCATAAAGGATGAGCTGGTCAAATGGGGCTTTATGCAGAGTGCTGCTGACCCATGCATGTTCACACATAGCAAAACGAGCGTCAGGCTGCTAGTTTACGTGGATGACATTGTTGCTGCTGCGCGGACCACGAGAGAGCTTGATGGTTTCTGGCGCAAGCTGAGCGCGAGGTTTAACGCCAAGAACCTGGGGGAGATTGAGAAGATACTTGGCGCAAGGGTTACACGCGACAGAAAGACACGGACACTCGAGATCGACCAAGAGCAGTATTTGACAAGCGTGCTTGACCAATTTGGGATCACGAAAGAAGCTTTCAAGCCGAAACGAACCCCAGGCACCGGATATGAGAATCTGAGGCCGGCTACTGACAAAGATGAACGGATCAACGTCACCGAATACCAGCAGGGCATAGGAAAGATTATGTACGCGATGATATTCACAAGGCCCGATATCGCATTCGTGCTCGGGAAGCTGAGTCAGTTCATGAGCGACCCAGCCAAGCACCACGGACACGCACTCAAGTCGCTGCTTCGATATATCAAGTCAACGATCAAGACAAGAATCCGCTATGGACCAGGGGGAGAGCACACGAACGCGGTGCTTTACTCAGACGCGGATTGGGCAGGTGATAAAACCGACCGAAAGAGCACATCCGGAAGTGTCGCGCTATTCTACTCAGGGCCGATTTCATGGTCAAGCAAGAAGCAACGATCAGTAGCTACGTCAAGCTGCGAGTCTGAATACATCGCACTTGCAAGTTGTGCGAAGCAAGGCCAGTGGTTTGCACAGATCCTTCGAGACATGGGATACGCGAAGTACATAGGCGATGATCCCAAACTAGTCCAAATGTTTGGAGATAATCAAGGATCTATCGCGCTTACGAAGAATGCGCACCTAAACGAGCGATCCAAGCACATCGATATCTGCTATCACTACGTGAGAGATCTGGCAGATAAGGGATACCTGAGAGTCGACTACATCCCCACGGCGGAAATGGTAGCTGATGGAATGACGAAGCCACTTGACCGCGTTGCTTTTGAGAGGTTCAAAAGGCAAATGGGCCTTGCCGAGGATTTCAAGGGAAAGTGAGGGTCTGACGAACTGCCATCTGCCCTGAGGGGGAGTATTGAGAATATGGTGGTCAGTGCAGACATGTATCATGTAGTACGTACAGGGCACGTGTCACGTGAGGCATTCCGGATCGGGACCGTGCACGCACAACGCACACATAGGGGGAAGAAGTCTCTGGTACCTAGATAGTTCTTCTCCTCTCTTCAAGCAATCAGTTGTAGATCACGAATACGATCACCATTGAAGTCCTCGTGTAGCAATACACTACAGTTCTACTCCCGCGCAATCTCTTAGCTTCGAGAGATTACCTCCACCCCTTTCAATATTAATATTATTTGCTTCACACGGCCACGCCTTATCTTGCATTTTCCTCACAACGGTGGAGTTGTCGCAGGTCGTGCGTCAGCAAGGCGATAGCCTGGATCATCTGTGTAGTAGGGAGGGCCGGTGTACGAATCGAATCGAACCATCAGTACGGCCGGTGGCCTCTTCGGAACCGGCCTTGCGATGAGCCGAAGAGGCCACCGGCCGTACTGATGGTTCGATTCGATTCCTACACCGGCCCTACCCACTACACAGATGATCCAGGCCGTGCGACTGTTGTTCCCATCTTTCGTCAAGAGAGCCGGCACATCTTCAAGCGCAGACCCTGCACTCGTACGAAGTTTCCCTTGACCGTCACCTACGCCATCACGGTCCACAAGTCGCAAGGCACGACACTCGATCGCGCTGTTGTTGACGTTCCTGCCCGTGACTTCACACCTGGGCTGTCTAATGTGGCTGTCTCGCGCGTCAAGACGCTGGGCGGGATCATGTTCGATGCTCCTTTCGATCAGCCGTCCATTTGTGCCAGGGTCGCACCAGAGAGAGATCTCCGTCGGGCGGATGCCTTACGACGCGAGAATAATCATCTGCCCGCGGATGCAGATGAGGTTGATTAGTTGTGAGTATCTGAACCGTGAGCAGCTTATCTGGGACGACAACTTAGACTCGTGTTACAGTATGTTGCAGCAAGCATATTGTCATAAATGGGAGGGGCTTTGACTCGATGAGCACGTTTCTGTGCTGATTTGTGCGGGAGACGCGTGTTTCATGTGTTCTGTATATTTGATCTAAATAAAATCAATTGAGCTGGTAAACCGAGCGAAGTACATTGTCTTTGGCGAGAGATCCGTGGTTAATAGTCACAGATTTTGTGACGACGCGACAGCGACAGCCCGCGGCAGCGCCCCTGGAGGGTCCCCGGAGGGTCGCCGAAGGCAAGAAGGAAAGAAGTCTGAGCAGTGGAAGGGAAGGGTGAGTGACAGGAGGTGTTGATCATCACCGATGTTTTCGACAGATGAGATGATTTAATTTTCCAAATCCTTCTGGACTTTATGCTGACTATTCCTTACACGATTCGAAACATTGGTGCATTTCTCAAAGCCGAGTCCAACCTAGCATCCACCAACGCCACATGGCTAGTAAACGCAAGGTAGTGGCTTTACTGGTATCTGGCAAATAGCTACTTTGTGGAGAGGTCACAGCGCCTGTAGGCGTCGAAAGAAATTGGGCTGTCGGCAACTAGGAACTTGTTCAGCTTGCGGAGCCCAGGTTGATATAGTTTGGTAGACTCACAAACGGGCCAACGACCAGTCTCAAATGTATGCAAATATACGCTCAAATACGGCTTGCTGCGACGGTAAGAGAATGAAACCAATGAGTGGAGGTAGTTCAACGACTCAAAGTCATGATACGGGCTGTAGGAGAAAAGGGGCTAATTGTTAGACATCTGTTGTCCATTGATAGGGTTTGGAGCACTCACTATGAATCTTGAAGAAAGACCCGGTACTTTTTCGCCATGTCGTCAAATCCGTGACGTTGGAAGAAGATGGTCAAAGCATTGCTGATTTCGGCGTCATTCATGCCGAAAACCGTGAAATACACCTGAGGTTCAGGCATGGGTCCGTTGTGGTGCAGTGTGTAGTTGACCAAGGATGGAAGCTGCTCGTTAGGAATTTCTCCCAATTCCATATATCCTTTCGGATACTCCAAGTGGCCAGTGGGAACTTTCAGCAGGCTCCAGAGCTCGCGAAGCATTTCAAGGCCATCCATGGTTGATGCGTCGACTCGTCGGCCGCCCAGCGTCCACAGATCTTCCATCGCGGACAATGAGACTGTCTGCTCCTGCAGGTATATCTTGACGCGAGACTTGGCGGAATCGATCAAATCGCATGACAAGAGTCGCGCATGTAGGGCTCTGTGTTGGTTTACTTCTGCGGAATGATTTCGCTGCGAAACATAGTCGCACAATACCTGGAACGCGGGATGTATACTGTCATGCTTCTGCGACAATTTGAACACAGAGTCGAAGATGAGAAAGTGGGTGGAATTGCCGGTCGCGATCGATTTGAGATGCGGATAGAAGTAAACTTTGAGCGCGAACTGGCTTTCTTTGAGATCCAAGGCTAACTTGTTCTGCGTCTTTATCTGCTCCTTGACCAGCTCAGTATCTTGAAGTATGGCCGATTCCGATTCGTCCAACGTCAACTCATCCTTGAAGTAACTGAACCACTCCAAGTCGATACCCGCTTGAATCTGCGCGAGCTTTTGGACACTTCCTATAATCGGCAACGTATTGGATGGATCTTTCTCCGTCTCCGTCATCTCATTGATGGGCTCGTATGCGTATCGAACAACAGAGTCGGTACAGTTTAGCTCGCCTTGCTCGATATACTAAGAATGACACGTATGCGCAGCGCGCGGAAGAGGCTTGGGACTGGATGTGGGATCGAAATTACATCGATCACAAAACCTGGGCAGCATAAGACGGCGCGCATCATGTCGACAAAAATTGCACCGATGTGAACAAGGCCACATTTTCATACAATGCGGGCGTTTTGGTGCAAGGTGCCGCTTTCATGTACAATTACGTATGTTTGGAGATGGCGCCCTGTCAAGATATCCTTCGTGCACTAACACGCCTTGATAGACTGATGGAAATGCCAAGTGGAAGACTGCTGTGGATGGTTTGCTTGGATATACTTTGAAGAATTTCTTCCCGAATGGCATCGCTTACGAGGTACCTTGCGAGGGCTCGAATGGGAAGGGCACATGCACTCCCGACATGCTCTCTTTCAAGGGGTACGTTCATCGATGGCTATCCGTCATCACCCAAGTCGCTCCCTATACTAGGGAGACAATTCTGCCGATTCTGCGCAAATCTACTGAGGCCGCGGTCAAACAGTGTACTACTACTGGCGGCCAAACCGGGCGTCAGTGCGGGTTCTACTGGAATCTCGGGAAATTCGTGGATCCTGCTGTCGATCGTACCACGGGCGCAGGCGAGGTGATGAATGTATTGGCTGCTGTATCGAGCCTTCTCATTGATGAGACCGGCTCACCAGTCACCAACGGTACAGGCGGAACATCGAAAGGAAATCCGAACGCCGGTGGCAAGGACAATGGTGAAAGACCACCAAAGCCTATTACAATGGCTGACAAGGCAGGCGCAGGCTTCGTTACGTTTTTGATGCTCGGTGGCGCAGTCGGTACGTTTGTCTGGATGAGCGCCTTTGATTGATATGATATCTCAGACAATGAGACTTTGTAGGATTTCGCGTTGTCTTATTGGATCTTATGCTGCGGCTTTCTGTACATGCATCACAATATCTTGTTCAGCATTTCTTGGACGTCTTGGCGAGACTGGCATCCATTACTTTCAGATCAGGTTTTGCTCTGTACTGAGATAGAGGCGTTACTGGGCGTATGGGCAGGCGAACGCGTTAGGAACTTGTTGGAAATCATTGCCAAAGGCTGGATGGGTAATGCATACATTTGTCATAGAACTTAGGTACCTAGACATATGTACCTCTCTGCAGGTGTTCAATTATTTTGTGTCACGTGTGAACAGGTCCCTCTCTGAGTCTTCTGCCTCCTGACTCCTGACTCCTGAGGCTCGAAGGAGGAGGTATCCAAGGCCCAAGCCTTGTACACGGGCCCACAAGTTTGCAACCTGGATCAGTGGGATCCCCCATGACCCGTTTGTACTTTTACAACAAAACCGCGAAGAAATGGCGTGTCGCTCTATATTGCAACACCGTAGCGAAGCCATGAATTATGATGGACCCGATAGAATCAATGACACGATCAAGAAGCGACCTCGTTCTAGAACTCTTTCATCTCTTGAACCATAGTGGTTCTGAGTCAAGCGAAGGGTCTCCCAGCGAAAAAGGCTATCAGAATGAGGACTCGACGCCGCGTCCTTTTCCCCAGTTCATGCAGCTTCCACCGGAATTGAGACACCGCGTATGGGAACTCTACTGCCCCGAATTGAGTGTCAAAGCCCGTGTGTTGCAATTCATGTTCTCGGACTCTCGCATCACGGCACACCCTACCTTGGCATACCAGACGAAGACTCTAAGGGCCATGCAGTCCACGCATCGCGAATCGAGAAGCATCGCGCTGCGCAGGTATCCAAATAAAGTGGGCATAGATTTGGGGCCCTATGATACTGCATATATCAGGTTCCAGAAGGAGACGGATGTAGTCGCCCTGTTGGACGACGAATCACACCTGGACTTCTACTGTTCCCCAGAATTCGGAAACGAAATAGAGAACTTTGCCATCCGTCCCGTGCAGGACATCGATGACACCCTGAACAATTACACTGAGGATCTTTTGGAGGAAGTCGCCGGGCTGAGGCATGGAATGCCTAATCTGAAGAGGCTGTTTAGCCAATGGCCGGCGGAGTTCAAGCCCAGGCGTTTCAAGGACTGGTGCGTCTCGGACAATGTACACAGGTACCTGCTGGAAACTTATAAGCCGGGGAACGGCCTGACATATAACACGCATAGCCTGTTTTGTTGGCCTGACCTCGACGCGCACCCCATCTTCACCAGGTCCAGTGTGCACAGGCTGTGTTCGGACGAGACGATGGAAAGAATGGGCGTAGAAGTTTGGCCGCTTGTGGACTTTCAGTGGAGGAAGGGCTTGAATATGTACGACACC
Source organism: Claviceps arundinis (assembly GCA_018360175.1). NCBI lineage: Eukaryota > Fungi > Ascomycota > Sordariomycetes > Hypocreales > Clavicipitaceae > Claviceps > Claviceps arundinis. Next base: position 10,254 of record SRPS01000305.1, read on the forward strand.
ATGAAACGGGTGCATTTCAATCCTGAATTGGCTGATGAATTGGAACCCTTCTACGCGGATGCATACGACGAATCAGACTTGGAGGACGATAACTTGCTCGACGATGACACTGACTCTGTTGATGATGGAAATGAGGAGATGGACGATGATGAGAGTACTGGGTTGGATTCATTGGAGGAGTAACAGCTTTCAGGGGAGGAGGAGCCTGCGAGCCTGGAATTGGAAGACGCTTATACCTCGGACGAAGAATTTGATACCGAGCCTTACCGCCATGCAAACGAAAAGCTATTGTTGTGGGCTCTGATGAAGAAGAGGAGGCGGAGGTTGGGGAGCCTGAGCAGTGAGGAGGAAATTGAGGAGGAGATTGGCGAGGAGGGCAATGCAGATGACGGCGATACAACGCAGTACAAGCGAGCAAGACGGTCCCACTGGATACAAAAGGACTGAAGCAGTGAAGACGAGGAAAGGGGGGAGAAAAAGTCCCCTCTGTTTGAGTTGGGAGGAAGATATATACACCCTAATTACCATAGCGGAATCCGCTCCAAAACAGGAGACTATGACGAGTTTGCTGCGCTTTGCCTTGGGCTAATTCGACGTCAATTGCTTCTGACCCGAGAATAAGCCCGTTCGCCCGTTGGCAACCAAGTTATCGTACAAGATACGTATACGCACTGGAGGTCTCCTTGAGCATGGTCATCTTGCCAAGCATGATTGTCGTGGGGCATTTGGGACAATGTAGCCAATTGCCTTGAAGCGCCGTCGAATTGTGTCTGTAGAAGCACGAGGAGCATTTCTCTCGGACCTCGCTGATGATAGTATATGAAAGTCGCTTGACTGTAAGATAAGTGAACCATTTCTATACCATGCCATGGTCAGAGGACTTTCGCTTCAATCGCGATCTGTGGGGGAGATTTGCCTTCTGAGAGGCTTGGTAAAACGCGATTCTTCGCGCGAGGCTTCGAATGCATTCGCAATTGCTTCAAAGTTCAAAGGCACGGCCAGGAGGTTTTGCGGCGCCAAAAGTGGAGGTATGAGGAGGTACATAGGTACACAGGTAAGTGGGCCCGTGCGTTTTAAGTTTTAGCTTCTTCGCAGGTCAACCGTCACACCTTGACGCAAGCAAACCACCCACAAACACAAATCAATTCTCGCAACCTCGTCGCAAAACGATGTATTCCCAGAAGTTCAACTCGACCAATAACATAAGCAGCGCCGATGACTGCTCGCTAAGAAGCCCTCGGACGTGCCCTCGTCTCATCGACAATAAGGAGGTTGAAGACCCAGGCGAGCAGCCTTCAAGCGGAGATGGAGTTCGAAATGGGCTGGCGATGCGTAGCGCGTTTCCCCGGTTCATGCAGCTCCCACCTGAACTGAGGCATCAAATCTTGCATTTCTACTGCCCCGATCTGAGTGTCAAAGCGCGCGTGTTGGAATTCACTTTCCAGGAGAGTGAGCCCCCATCAGATGGGTCAGACGATTACGATCCAGACTTTCTCACGACCGGTTTTACTCTGGCAAGTCAGACGAAGAGCCTGCGGGCCATGCTGTCCACACACCATGAGTCGAGGAGCATTGCGGTGCGCACATATTCAGATGAATTGGCCCTAGATATGGGTTCTAGACGTGCGATTTTCAGGTTTCGAAAGGAGTCAGACGTAGATCGCCGCGGCCGAATAACTGACTATTGGCTGCTTCGGTGGCTCCCGGGAAGGGTTGCAGGTTCTGGGGTCGGAGGGTGAGTATTATGTCGCCGTTGGGATCGAGCTCGTGATACTCCATGTTTGGGGTATCGAGATTGTCTAGCGGTTATGGAGTTTTGATGAAGAGCGGTGGAACCGGCGGCAGCGCAGGTGCTTCAGAGGCTGCAATGCTTTGGGAGTGAAAGAGGACGCACGAAATCATCAGGCGGATAGCAACCATCTCTGGAGCTACTGCCTTCACAGAGCTGCACAAAGAACTGCCTAGCTGGAAGATGCATACAAGAGAATCCCTCAGGGGCGAGCTTGAACGATATCTGCGCGATGCATGCTGGTACCAGTCTCTCGCCGAGAGCGAAGGCATGAAGCGCTTTCTCGAAAAGTCTCAGGGTCATACTCACGGCAATACCACCAAAAGCTTTGCTGGCTGGGAGACGGTCGGCAAGAGTATGCTCGACGTTCTGACCACAGCGCCCATAACCCCTTCAGTTTTGCCTGCGTATCTTTGGCGCCACGTATTATTGCATTTGCGACCGTCAGTGCGCTCACGTGAATCCTCGTCATCGGGACCCTTCAGCTTTACTATCTATACATAGTCCACTCAGACTTCCCATTTTACTTCTGCTGAAAGCGCGATGGTGGAACAGATGGTAAAACAAAACCTTCTGTCAAAAAGCCATCAACCCAGCTAACCGCCGGCACGGCGCTCAACCTGCAAATATAGCTATGTCTATCCAAACGGATACCTGGTACCAAGAGACGTTCTAGGTAGTTCACATCTCTGCTCAGCTTCAATCGAAGGGCAATTGTATCCGCGTCACAACTTCGTGACTCTAGAACCCATGCATGTGCCATTCCCAAACCAAGTTCCGCAAGCGTTCAGAAACCCAGCGAGCGGCTACTCACCACCCTTCATGGGGCGGCCCCCCCCGTCGCCTCCAGATGGCAGACAGCCCTCATTTTTCAGTTTCCGGCCCTCGTCACTCGACTGATGAAAAGTCAAGATCTTAAAAACATGGAGCCAAAGAAGATACACAACCTTGACGGTCCATCGCTGGGTTTCTGAACGCTTGCGGAACTTGGTGTGAAAATGACACGCGCATGGGTGCTTAGGTCACGAAGTTGTGACGCGGATACAATGACCCCTCGAGGGAAGCTGAGGAGAGATGCGGACTAGCCAATCTCTCTTGGTATCCGTTTTGATAGACATACTCACCTCAGACCTGGCCGTAAAGAGTCAAAGACGCGGGACATATCCAACCGGACAGCTTTTGTGTTATCCCCAGGCCGGAACTAGCTAGCAGAAGGAAGCCCCGATTATCTCTCGACTCTCGAGAGATAACGGCGGTACTCCGGGGAGAAAGCATTGAATATGTATCCGAACGGATAAGAGACGTTCGCTAGTTCGCATCTCTGAGGCATAATCTCGAGGCTCCCTTCTGCGAATTCCGGCCCGGAGATAACGCAAAAGCTGTCCGGTTGGAGATGTCCCGCGTCTTTACGGCCAGGTGGTTATGTCTATCACAATCCAAACGGATACCACGAGAAGTTCGCTAGTTCACATCTCTGCCCAGCTTCCATCGAGGAGGGTTTCTGAAGGCTTGTGGAATTTGGTTCGGAATTGGCACCCATGCGTGTGCCAGGGTCACGAAGTTGTGACGCGGATACAATTGCCCCTCGATGGAAGCTGAGCAGAGATGCGAACTAGCGAACGTCTCGTGGTATACGTTCGGATAGACATACATTTGCAGCTTGGTGTAGCATTTGTTGTCAGGAGGTGGTTCTCAAGGACACCGAGTAAGGGGGCTGTGGCTGTCGAATTCGAGATCCAAGAGGCGAGGCGTCGACTTGATTCGACACGCACAGCCCCCATACTCGATATATCCTTGAGAACCACCAGCTGAAAACATGTGCTACACCAACCTGCAAATTTATGTCTATCCGAACGTATACTAAGAGACGTTGACCAGTTCACATCTGTGTTCACTGCTCGGCTTCAATCGAGGGGCAACTGTGTCCGCGTCACAACTTCGTGACTCTGGAACCCATGCGTGTGCCATTTTCGAACCGAGTTCCACAAGCCTTGAGGAACCCAGCGAGCGACTACTCAGCGCCCTTCCTCGGGCGGTTTCCAATGTAGGGACTCAGGGAGGCGACGCGGGGTATATAGACAGCCCTCAATGGCTCCTCATTTTTCACTGCAATTTAAGCTTCCTGCCCTTAGTCAGTCGACTGATGAGAAATCGAGATCTTCAAAACATACTGCCAAGATAGGTACACAACCTCGACGGTCCACACCTCGTCGACCGACGGCAGGGAAGGAGTAAAGTCATCGCCCGACGCCGACGGGACAAGGCCAGAATTGTCATTGACATTGACATGGCGGATGACAGCCCCTATGAGGAGCAAACAGCCGAGGACGAGGAGATCACATAACCACTGCAATCACCGCAACCGCCACAGTCACTGTCACTCCGACGATGACATTGGACAAGGTCTTAGGTGCCCCACCAACGCCGTAGTCAACGTCATGAGCCCGACACTGCTGCTGAGAGTCTAGAGAAAGGAGAAGAGCCATTCCCAAAAATCAGCACCGGAAGAAGAGACGTGGGAATTAAAAATGCTCGCCTGGCTGAGCTCCGTGCCACGATTGCGAGAGCCAACGCTGAGATTGCCAGGCTCGCCCGACGCCGGTCGTCGGCCGGAACCTCCCCCTACACCCGGATCGGCAAGCTTGGCAATCTCGCGTTGGCCCTCGCGATCGTAGTACGAAGCTCAGCCAGGCGGGAATCTTTCTCGAATCCTCTCACGCCTTTTCTTCCGATACTTGTTTTCGGGAACGGTTCTTCTCCTTTCTCTAGATTCTCAGCAGCAGTGTCGGGCTCGTAACGTTGAATACGGCGTTGATGAGGTACCTCGTCACACTCACTATCAGAGGGGACTCTGGTGACCGTGCCGCTGTGGCAGTTTTTGCGATCTCTTGTGCTTGGCCGGTTGCCCCTCAATGCTCATAGGAAAGGCTTGTCGATTGGCGAACCTCGGACCGCCCACGCGGTCGCGAGCCATCCACTATATCAATGTCAATGACGATTCTTTCCTTGTCTAGTCGGCGATTACTTCGCTGAGCGCTCCTCTCCTGGGTACAGTCGGTGGACGAGACATGGACCGAAGAGGTTGTGTATATCGTTTGGCTGGATGCTTTGAAGACCTCGACTTGTCATCAGTCGTGACACGGTGAGTGGTCCGGAATGACTTCTCGACGGAGTTATGTCTGGAAGCCGAAACATGAGGAGGAGTTGGGTGATTGGCGAACCTCGGAGCACTCACGCCGTCGGAGGCCATCTGTACAACGAAGAAAAAATGCTGTAGATCCAGTTGTTATTGTTAAGATGGTGACTTGGGCTGGGGAAATAGAAATGTTAGACTTGCTCGATACATTCTCCTTCATTTGAGCCAGATACAGCATGCAGTGTGCATCGCTTGACAACAGCAGAAATCCTCAGTTCATACAAGAATAATCAGATTTGGCTCTCAAAAAGATCTCTGGAGGATTTCGTTCTTCCTTCAGCTGAACCTTGAGAGGCCTGCTCTATCATCTATATATACCTCATAGACCCCAGACTCACATGTCTGAGGTCCGGACTCCGCAATGCTATCCTCTTTGTTTGCCGCTGAATGCTCCAAGTAAGCAAGCCAATGTTCGGAGATGTCACGCCGCATTGCTTCAGTGTGACATCGGCTAATCGTGTGCGGCGCGAAATGGACTGAGCATGTGCAATATTGAGTAAAAATATTGAATACATCACACGCGATGTTCCTCAATATGAGTTTTGCCGCCCGCCCGTGCGGAGCTTTGTGGTATGCCCCGCGGTGGTGTATTTGTTCGCAGCTTTTGCGTTGTTCAATGTTTATGCGAGTTTGAGGTGGAGTTCAATATTCTGGGCACAAAAATGCCGGATAGATGTATGTACATAATTCAAATTGGATAGAGATCAGAAGATAATCTAAAGAATGGGAATGGGCGACTATCAATAGTCATGAGTAGGTACATGTAGGTAGGCGCCCGGTGCTACCACACTGACCATAGGTTAGGTAGTCCATCCCAATCACCACGGGTAGATGTGTCAAGTGACAAGTTCTATGTTCAATAAATACGTACATGGACCCACCACCACATATGGGCAGAATGCAATAAATCTCGTCTTCGTTAGCCGATGAGCCATTTGACATTTGCCGCTACTCAGAGGAAGATACCTAGAGCTCTCTTCAATCTTGTAAGATAGATTGTTCGCTTGGCACTACTTGTTTACCTGCGTCAAGGGGTGATCTATTCCGTAAAACAGAATACATACATACCTAGTTCTACCATCTTCCTGTGCACTGTTCGTGTCGTACACAACTTTGGAGAAAATACTTTGGGGGAAATTATAAATGTCCACGGGTAAGTGCGTCTGCCCGTGTGCTTCCACTATATTCCAGGGACTAGCACCACAAATGCTGGCCCCTGGACTCCCTGGGGCCTGGACGCTCTTGTGTAAAGGGCCCGACTCCAAAGATCGAGGCTTGGAACTCATATACATACACATATGTATTTAATTCCAAACACCATAAAAAGGCCTTGACTAAGTTGAATTTTCGAGCACCTTGGCCAATGCAATGACAGGTCCGTCGTCCGATTTCTTCCTCTGAGTATTTGTCTCGTTTCCAAGTTCAATCAGTGTCATCTTCAGTGCTTCACATTGCCCCCGCTGAAGATCCGCCCCATGCGCCCATAGTGCAGAGTGGGGGACGCGGGCGCTTCCGGAATTGCATCTCGGACGGACTTCTCTCCTCTTCCTCGGACCTCAAGAGACATTGTCCGTCCGATGCGATTGGATTCTCGTCACTCGCGAGGCGGCGAGGGCGCTCCTCATGGGACATGTTGGAGGATTGATGAGTGTGAGCGCGGATGCCCTCCGAGCTCAGTTTACCATGTTGTTAACAACCTGCAGCGATAGACTACCTACCTACATACCTTAGGTACCTAAGTTGTGGCGGTGATTAATCCGCTCCTCCGCGACTGCCGATCGACAAAACATAGATATCATTCACGAGGTTATGGCCCGTCGATTTGGATTATGGTTTTCGCAAGTGGAGAGAATATGGAGTCGATGGACCAACACATGTTCGAGTCGATGTGCATGTCAGTTCGTCCGTCTCGGTCATTCACCATGCGGCTGGCTTGCAGTTTTGCTGCAAGCCTGCCATCATTCGAGCGGCGCAAGAAAGGCCTGATATGACTCCTGAGTCCTCGACGGAATCGCGTCTCGCCTTCGTCCCTACTGTGCGCAAGCCACAATCCGATTCGGCGACTTGACACCTCGAGATCTCTCGACTTTTTGGCCGGCAGTCGCGGACGATCCCAGTCATCACTTGGCACGTTTTGGAGCGAAGCCTCGAGGCGCGACATGATTCTGTCGAGGAGACACATCGGGCGACGGGTCTTTATTCCACTGCTCGAATGGTCACTGATGACAGCAAAACTGCACCATCCTAGCGCTGTCATTAAGATTATAAAAAGTCTCAGAATAATGCATCCCGCGCTCTGAAGCTCGCCTATTCTCCAACATCTTCCATGAACGCCCACACAAGAATCGAGAACCCCACCATCACGGCCACTACGACCCCAAAATCCCTCATACCTACTACCTTGCAGGTCCTCCGACCTCGAAGCCATGTTGTCACAGCTGGCTGCTGAGGAGGAAAAAGTACCTTTGGACAGCACTTACTTAGTGCATGCACTCCCCTTTGAGACAGATGCAGCACTGAGCACGCACTGTACCACTGCCAGACGACTTGTCTATATTAACAACCTTATGGCTCGTAGGGCTGTTACTGTTTCATCATGAACGTTCATGTCATCAGGGACAGGGACATTCGCGTCATCAGGAACGTCAATGCCATCATCAACGTTGATGTCATCGAAAACGTTGAGATCATCGTCAAAGTTCGTATCATCGAAAACCCTCATCTCGTCGACAATGTCGACATCGTTGAAAACGATATCCTCCGTATCGTTCATACCATTATCAACGTTTGCATCCTCATCAACATCCGTACCATAACCGCTCATAAAAATGTCCGTCCCATAACTGTTCACATGAACGACTGTACCACCCTTATTCGCATCCTCGGAAACGTTCGTACCATTACCGTTTATGGCGTGAAGATTCTGATCTTTCTGAGCATTCGTAGTATCAAAAGTAACCCGTGCCGCCCTTTCATTCCTGGCCACAACGCGGTATTTGAGAAACTCGAGTTCGGGCTGCCTTCTGATGAAGCCTTCAGTCCAGGATGCCGCCAGAGGTTTATCGTCTCCCCGTGCAGCGGGGAATGAAGCCGCATATTCCCTAATCTCCCGATTCGATGGGGCAGAGTCAAAGGCCGCTCGGCTCAATATCCAATCTCTTACTTGGGCTTCCTCTTGATCCGAGAGCCGCTTACCATTCTCTGTTTCTATCTTGATTCCATAGTTCAATCGTTGACGGAGAGTCGATATAGGGATGCCGTATTTGATTGCGGTTATCCCCCTGGCTTTGCCCTCCTGAATGGCTCGAAGCGCATTTTGCATGTCTTCTTCTGTGTATGCTGGCATGTCGGCGTGGTTTCTTGTCTTTCCAATTGAAAAGGGTTTGCGGAGAAAATCGCATTAGAAACCGCAGGAGAGATCGCGGGTGGATTGTGAGAGAAATTGGTGTTGATCAAGGCGAAGCAAGCATCTGTGGAGCGCTGATACCTATATTCGGTTCTTGATGTGTGTAAGATTTCGGTCAGGGAGGAAGGACATCGAGATCTCCTCGGCCATGGACAGCAGGATGGGCATCGGGAAAACCATTCACCGCATGTTTCATGTTGGGGCCGTCACCAGGCCACATGCAACATTGCCATCGGATGGTCGTAATTGCCTCAAACGTGCAGTACGGTGTACCTAGGCTCCGCTGTCATGGAGGTACCGTTGGGTACCTACTTCGTAGTACTAGTTGGTAGGCAGGTCAGGTACCTGTACATGTCATCGATCGAGGCGTGCAAGCCTACACTACAGAAGTGAGACGTACTCCGTAGGGCATGATCCCCTTTCTCTATACATACATACCTACCTACTTGCCTCGTCCGGTGATCACAGCCGCACGTCTCCCCGCCGATCGAGCAGGACTGAGGAGGGACCACCCGAAGACTTGCCGATGACGGACAATCAATATTCTGCATGTCAGCGCGCAAGTGACGATGCTCAAAGAGTCAAAAGTCAAGAGTCCAGAGTCAAGGGGACAAATAATTCTGCAGGTCGTGCCCACTTGGCAGCATTCAACTCGTGTTGATGAATCGTGCTTTTTTTAGAGATTACATAAATACCTAGACGCCTCTTTTATGGAACCTGCGTTGCCCGGCGGCTAGGCACCCGAAGTACAGTGGGTACGTACCTCATGTAGCCGCGCTATGTACCTACCCATGCACTCGTCCTTGTTGGGGTTCACGGGTGGCAAGCAACTTTTGACGCTCGAACTTGACGAGTGCTTCTTTCATGATTAGTCGTTGAAAGGAAAGCGATAACATACTCTGTCAGTCTGTATCTACTCTCCATACTCAAGACTGAGGCTACAACTGTCAACAATGAACAAACAAGCTGACGGGAGGTCCCGCATACTCCATAACAAGGCGGAATCCGGCCCGGTGCGACCAGGGGTAGACGACGGGGTCAGTGGGGGTACGATTCACGAATGTTGTTGATCAATGATGGGCAACTGCCCGTTCCGGGTTACAGTTCACTGCTGCAACCACACTCTTCTTTTCTCTTCCATCCTCGTCTTGGTTGCGCGGCTAAGACGCTCAGACACGCGCTGATCACATAGCGGCCCCCTGCCCGATCGATTGCTTTTTTTATTTTTCAATTTTATTGGTATGTACATACCTAGGTAGGTAGGTATGTATGTACATTGTAAAGACAGGCAGAACATCATGGGTAATCTTTCAGTCTTCAGGTTCAAACGGAGTTCATCAAATTCACACAGCTCGGCGGAAAGCTTATGTCAAAATTTGCGAAATTACTTAGCGACGCTTCATCGACAGCGAAAGCCCATTCATTGCCCAAGGGCACGGCCACGGACCGCAAAATATCAACCCATGCCCTTCCGGTGATTACATGCCAATTCCCAGACCCGTGCGAAGAATAATCGAATCATGATAACAATCTCAGCGACAACCGCAGTCGACGTACATATCGCCATTGATAAAAAAAAATGATGATGATACTCCGTCAACCTAAATGCCTGGTCCATGCGCCCCCGCTGCACGCACCGCGTGAATGTGGTGACTTCCCAATCGCATGGCGCTCTCAGCGCAACAGGCGTCTCTGCCCTCTCATTCTCAGCTCCAGATACTGCTGCACGACAGAAACGACCTGCTCCTCAAAGGTCTTGAAATTTCTCCCAAGCAAAAGCCTAGCCGCCATATTGTTGACGTTGACAACAGAGGTACGCGCCCTCACAGCAGCATCGAAGAAAGGGAAAACGCCTTCAGCATACTCCTTGGGAAAACGCCTCTTGACAATGTCAAAACAGTCGGACCAGGTCATTGGGCCGGCCGCGGCAATGAAGGTCTGATGGCCCATGAGATGGGCCCTTGCCCAGTTCTGATCCAAAGAACGAACGTGCAGCTCAGCGACGTCATCTAGGTGAACAGAATTGCCTGGCATAGTGATTATATTGTTTTGTATGCCGAGGAGTGATCCTATGAGGAGACTGTTGGTTCCCTTGAAACAATCAGTCTCCATGTTCATAAGTGAGTCATCGCGACCGATAATGGTGACCGGCAGGATGTTGATGACTGTGTATGGAGGCTTGTTCTGTCGTAAATAGTCCTGTACGGCTGCGAAGGCGAGGGCTTTGGACCGAACGTATGCGTTTGCGTGGGTGATTTCACCAGTCATGTTCACATCCCACGTGTATTCTAGGGTGGCTTTAGAAAACGACATCTACCATAGGTAGAATGATGATGCACAAATTCTGCATCATTAGTGGGGCTGGGGGATTTTCTCCTCAGATTCTTGGACTTACCGTCAATCATTCTTCCAGATGCTATGCTTTCTTCGGACGCAATGGACACCAGTGAGCCGGTGATGACCACTCTCTTGACACTCTGCGACCATTGAGCCGCAGTGAGTATACCGACTGTGCCTTTCACAGCGGGTCGAATGATGTGATCTCGGAGTTGTGCTACGGTTGTGAAATTATCGCAGCTGATGGGCGAAGCCACGTGAACAACGTACGTGACGCCTAAGATAGCCTCATAGTACGCCCATTTGTCGGTAATATCAGGAACCACAACGCGGCTGAGCTGGCCACCGTAAAAGCGGAGGCATGGCAGTGAGCATATTCTGTCGAAGCCAGCCTGCGTGCGGACTGCGGCGCGGACATAATATCCATATTCTAAAAGTCGGACGAGGACTCGAAGGCCTACCATGCCAGTGGCGCCAGTGAGCTACGCCCACGCCGCGTCAGTACATACCATGGAAAGAGATACCTATGAGGCTATGACGCGTTGCGTGTGACCTGCCAAACGAAGAGGGGCTATACATACCAATACAAGATCCGGAGGAGTCATTTTTGATCGAAGTTTTTGGAATATGGTTATTGCGAGAACACGCGTTTGTTTGTGTGCGGATGGATGATGGAGGAGATCAGAAAAATCCGGGCGCAAGTCTATTTTTACGCCAAATATACGCAACGGGTCGTGCATTGTGTTACCAATGTAAGATCGCAGCACAACACCCATTTTGGTATTCCCTCAATCTACCGTCTGTGGCCGGCACCATGTCGCGTGGCGTTAGAAAGTACTTACAGCTCCAAATGGCCGGAGCTTTTGTCTGTTGTCCAGGCGGCGCTGACGAAATGAAACGGTCAGCCACTTCTTGAGGTGACGGCGCTGACGGTGGTATGTTCGATCAGGCGCGTGACGTCCCCGCGACCCGGTCATAATTTTTTTTTTTTGCTGCGTTGTCCGGAAGCGCTCTGATGCAGCGTAGCTAAGGATCATTTTATTCCGAGGGACGCAACACGAACTTTTGTTGAAAGACTCAGAAACAGCTGCATACCTGGAACCACCATGTCAGAAAATAGCAGGCACCGTTGGGGGCTATTCAGTCCTCGTAATAACCACCTCAAGCAGCGTTTTAGGCCAATACACCCCTTGGCAACATTGCGAAAATTCTTTCTTGCAACACAATATTCTCCTGGTTCTTCGGCCGGCACAACTTGACGCCTACTGTGGTGCTGCTAAGAGAGGTATTGCCCTACAAAGCTACTTGGGGTGCCTATGATGAAAGCTGAAAGACCTCATCGGTGTCTCCAACTTTTTGTTGTGATTCGCAGCTGTTCGTGCTGTGCATCAACCCCCTTCGTGTTGCTTCGCTATTTCCCTCTGCGTCGCTGCGAGAAATCGGGATCCGACCGACAACGCCCCTTTTCAGGAAGCCAGTGTCCCAGGAGCGCGGTGATCGTCCTGTCGTCTCTCTCGCCAGCGCAAAATCCCCGGCCGGATTAGGTTGTGTATTGGCGTGAAGGCTTCGGCTCGTTGGATACGCGTTCGAATTCGCACAAAGTCGGAACCGGGCTCGCGATGTGCGATAAGGGTTTTTCTCTCACAACTAGAAGTTGACCTGGTTAGAGCTATAACCTGCATGAAGCACACCGAACATACCTCAGGGCTTTGAGCCACGTGAAGGTGAATTATCGCCATGATCTTGTTTCATTGACAGCTGCCCACTATTAAGCTCGTTGACAAATGGACGGAAACAGAGAAGTTCACATTGTGCTTTCGAAAGCCAAGTACAATTCCTCAGAGATTGTCGGAAATTGAAAGTAGTAAGCATGGAGCAGAGCGTACAGAAACCCGAGTTTGGCTTTGTAGTGCTTCACGTTGGGCCGTTCGATGGCGGTGCTCGATTGAGTGATCGCGTGAAATCAATGACGGAGCGGTTGGCGGTGTTGCGCAACTCGCCCAGTGCGGCTTTGCCGACATTGGCCAGATAACGGCGTCAGGATGGAAGCATGGAGATGACAAATGATCAGGCAGTCACAGTGCTGAGAAAGTTCTAACGCGACGCAATTTTGGTATTCACGAAGGTTTCATTGGGTTGATTGGTTACTGCATAGGCACGTGATCATTCGGCCTTCAACAGAACCATCGGACATACGGAGTACTGGCCTGAAACCCGAAACTCTCCAGAGGAAACAACTGTCGTCGACACAGTCGGACTTTGCCTATAATTGTGTCAGGATGAGGCGATTTACAGCATTTCCTGTGCAATGAGATAGACATGACATCATGATTCATAGAATGGGACCAGTGGATCAGACTTGACCAAGGCATCACAAATCTGACACATGAATTTTGCCTCTGGCTCTCTTCCGCAATGCAGGCCTGTGAATCGTGATTGAAGTGTGGCAGAATGCGGGGCACGAGGCCGCCCGGGCGCTGGGGCGCCGGTAGAAGGCGCTAGAAGGCCCCAGAAATACCCGTCCCACGGGCTCTATGTAGCAGCTTCCAGAATCCAGACTCATCATTGCCGGACCAAGAAGCAACGACCAGCATCGAGAAACTTCTTGACCTTCCTTCACACTTCACTTGGCGCAAAGATGGCATCACACGCACACGCAGATCCAACACACAAGTATGGAACAACCTGTGATTTCCGCGCCAGAAGTTTCCACAGCTCGAAACTTCCTCAGGATTCTACGAGACCCTGGGAACCCTTCTTCTCAAGTATAAATCCATCGTAAACTTCCTCGAGACATCAACCTCATTCTCCCTCTACATCCAAAAGCAATAACACAAACACATCAGACATTTTTCTCAAAACCTGCTTCAAACAACTCTTCCAGACCCTCCAAATAAGCATCCTCTGCAAGCCTCAAACATCGCTCGTCCATCATCACCATCTCGTGGGCATCCGAACTTTACTCAGAAGACCCAATCTCAGCGCACAAATCCCATCATTCACAATGGCTTTCTTCCCACGTGCCTTCTACGACGACTCTTCCTCCTTCACTCCTCTTTTCCGCCTCCTTGACGACTTTGACACCTACTCTCGTCAGTCCGGCGGCAGTCAGCAGCAGACCTCCAAGCGAATCGGGACCGGGGCCAGTTTCTGGCAGCCCAAGTTCGATGTCCGCGAGACCAGCGACAACTACGAGCTCCACGGAGAGCTTCCCGGCATCAGCAAGGACAACGTCCAGATCGAGTTCACCGAGCCACAGAGCATGGTAATCTGCGGCAAGGCTGAGCGCTCTTACACCTCGGGCACCCCCCCTGCGGGATCGATTGACCAGCCCAGCAACAAGGCCACCATCACTGAAGCCGGAGAAACTGGATCTTCACACAGAGCCACCGTGGAGGACGAGAAAGACGAGTCTTCCGGGACTGTTGTCTCGGAAAACAACAAGCAGCAAGTGGAGAGAACAGATAAGAAGCAGCACCCCGAGCATGGCGTCAAGTACTGGCTGTCGGAGCGCAGCGTTGGCCAATTCGCGCGCACATTCAACTTTCCTTCTCCGGTTGATCAGGACTCCGTGTCTGCTTCTTTCAAGGACGGTGTCTTGAGCGTTATTGTGCCCAAGGCTAAGAAGCAGGGTGCTCGTCGCGTTGCGATCAATTAGGCTGGCAAATGGGCTGGCTTCACTGGTCGCCTTTGCAGAGCCTGCAACTTACGAAATGACGAATGGATGGACTTGACTTATTCGCAGGCCAAATCGGTTGCAGCATGTTGATTTGGCGAGTTTGAACGATTGCTTGATCTTTTTTCATTGTGGCTTGCTATTGATACCTTGTTCTCTGAGCTATTCAATTATTCCGAACCTCAAGTGTAGTGTAGTTCCATTTTAATCAGAATCTGTCTTCGGACTTCGAACCCCTTGGGCCCTTCAGACCATAAAAAATTAATAATTTGTATGATGTGCATGTATGATGCTTCGACAGCTCTAATTCTACGAGACTATGACGAGCCTTGTTTCAGCCATTCTCTCGTGCGTCAATGCCAATCGCAATTTGCATCCGCTAATGATTTGTCTGTGATTGAAGTTACTAGTCGTCTCCATGATTCCATTTCTTCCCCGATTTCGGTCAATGATGTGAATACACAACACGATCAATACATAGAGTATTGTTATTTCTACCACCCCATATTACTATTCATACCACCTGTCCCACTAATTTCCGTTTTCGGTCGACCTTTTTCCGTTGCGCCATACACCCATCTACCGGCCACCGCATTGTACACATGGCAATTGCACGCAATCTTTCTTCCATGCAAATCCTATTCTTCAGCAAACGAGATTTTCGCCATCACGATGGAGCCCCAACGAATACTTAAGCTTGCGGCCTTCGACGCTGAAGCTGAAGCTATGCCTGCTGAGAG